>CAHIKZ030001635.1:2115000-2120000 GCA_903632075.3 Acanthosepion pharaonis | reverse complement strand
GATTTCAAGATGTTTTTTCTAATATCTAAAATACAATAATAATAATAATAATAACAAGAATAATAATAATATTTTGCTCTACTTTGTATTAAGCACATTTTTAAAAAAAAAAGAAAAAGTAAATGATACGAACACCGTAATTTTACTTCATCCGTTCTTTCTCTCATTTCTGTATATATATATATATATATATATATATATATATATATATAGATAGATAGATAGATAGATAGATAGATAGATTCACATTTGAACCGTTGTGTCTTATAAATGTTTAAAGATATCTTACTTGAATTCTCCGAGGAATTAATGGCACCATTGTACTCTATTTTGAGTAATAAGAATGTAGAATTACTCTCCAATCTTAACAGACGAATCGGGATGAAATCGCAATGTGATCTTGACCAACTCTAATTTTCTAACTTTCGGTCTTCGATTAACAAGATGACTCACGAGTTTCACGTAGGATTTCATTTTCAAGTCTTTTTTCAATGCTCTTTGAACTGTCATGACTGAAACTTTTCTCTCATGTGCTAAACGACATATAAATTGAATTGGATATTTTCTAATTGATCTCTTTAACTATAAGTTGAAATGATGATCCCACTTCCTGTTGTGAACTCCTGTTCGAATTTTCCTCTCTATTGTTCCCTCTTTTTAAAAAAAAAAAAATTAATCATCATTCGCTTGGTGGTTCTTGAATGTACGTTGGAGATTGAAGCCAGAGTATGAATCTTGGTAATATTACTGAAGGCCTGAATGATGTTTTTTCCTCTCATCATTACTGATTTGGTAAGACATCGGGGAAGACACAAAACGATTTGACCTGTTCTTTTTCTAGGTAAATAACGGAAAGGGTTTTAAAAGGATTCTTACGAGAAATGCTGTTAAGATGTTTATACGTCTTATCTGAAAACCTGAAAAAGTAACTGAATTAGTTTTATCGGATGGACAATTATGTTTTTACACGATTTGGAGAATTTTGCTGTTATACCCGGTATATATATATATATATATATATATATATATATATATATATATATATTAGTGGAAAATATACATACATATGCAAAATATATATAAATAAAATACACATACATGTATATTTTCAGAAAAAAAATTTCCAAGAGGAAGAATCCAGGTAGAACTCAATGTTTAGGACAGAGTAAGGATATAATAAAAACTTAAACACTAATAATCCATGGTCATAATTTATTCCATTGAATCGTAAATACGATCCAATTGGATCGTATTTACGATTCCAATGGAATAAATTATGACCATGGAATATTAATGTTTAAGCCTTTTATTATATATATATATATATATATATATATATGTGTGTGTGTGTGTGTGTGTGTGTGTGTGTGTGTGTGTGTGTGTGTGTGTGTGTGGTGGCCTCTCTGTCTTTTGTATAAATATCTTCCTGACAACTACTCTAAGGAACTTTTTTTTGTTGGTGCCCCGACTACATGAATTTAAGCGTGTTACTAGATTGGCATCTAGGTTCCACCCTTTTACTGTTGAAATAGTTAAATGTACTTCTACACCAACAGCTTCTTTTCTCGTACGTCTTGCCTTTGGAATTCTCTTCCGTTTAATTGCTTCCCTGACAACTACAATCTCCAAAGATTTAAATCAAACGTCAATCGCCATCTTCTATCTTCTTGAATCCTGTCAATCGCCATCACCTATTTTCGTGAATACTGTTCATCATTTGTCATTTCGTCAATTCCAGTTATACTCAGTCTTTTCTCTCACTGTAACTGTACTAGTGACATTATCACCTTGCCTGTGATGAAATGAAAAAAAGAATTAGTAGAACTCTATCAGTAAATCATCATCATCACCAAAAGAAACCTTACAATCTAAAATACATTTTCTTCTTTTAACTAACCCGTTAATGTTTTTATGCTTTTAATTCAGAATTTTCCTTCTTTTAGAAAGTATGATATCCGAAGCTATGATGTCTGGTCTACCCTGAAATAATCGCATAGCTGGATATTGACGAGGTCGATTAATATTTTTGCCAAGGTTATTTGTCTGAAAGTGAACACAACAGACTAGTCAGGTCTCTACTTCCTACAGCAACAAACACAGAATTTACAAGCATCAATCATAGAACGGGTCACAATGAGCGAACTCAGAAACTTGAGAGCGTTGTGAGGTAACCGTCTCTCTCTCTCTCTCTCTCTCTCTCTCTCTCTCTCTCTCTCTCTCTCTCTCTCTCTCTCAGATATTCACATCGATATTTTAGCAGTTGAAGAAGCGGAGAGTCGGGGAAATGGTGTTGATTGTAAAGGACAGAATGTGTTAATGAAGCCATCAAAACTTGCTAAAATTAAATTGTTATTGTGGTGCAGAATAGCGGGCTTTTACTCGTCGAAACTCTGCAGTTTGTTATTTAATTTGTTGTCTCCAAAGTAGCTTTGTTAGCTTTTCTAATGAAGCCAGTTTATGGTAGATTTTATGATAGCAACCTTCCCGCATCAGGAGATACGTCGCCGCCATTTCGAACCAAACAAACAAGGACTGATAATGTCGAGATGCCACAACAGAGATACTACAATTTACTGGTTATGATGGTCTGAAAAAATGTCTTTTTAGATTTGTTTCGTTTTTTTTTTTTTTCTGTCGACTGTTATTTAATTAACTCGTTAAAAATTAGTACGGAGATTTAATGATACTAACTCTAATTATCACGCATAAAGTACTAACGATGAGTCAGACGATTATATGGAAGATTACTTTCCAGATAATAATATTAAGAAAATAAAGGAGGACACACACATACAAATATATATATATATATATATATATATATATATATATATATATGAAGGAGGGATGGTGAAGTAGTGGATAGTGGCTCGGAGTGAGGAATCGCAGAGTCGAGTTCGGATTCCAGTCGAATCCATTACATTAACTTGCACATACTGCTATGAGTAGGACAGACTGGGTTCTATAGCCTTGGATGGCAACTCATCTAGGAGAAGGACAACTCTAAATTCAAAACCTGCGGAGGTTCGATTGGGGACATTGTGACACTGTATTCGGCCATTCAAAAGTGAGGTTGGTTCTACACGAAGCCTTCACCGCTATAATAAAAATCGTATGTACTGGTGTCTGGGCTATCGGTCCCTAGGAACTGAGGTGCTTGAACCTCATACGTCGAATACCACACCATATATATATATATATATATATATATATATATATATATATATATATATATATATATATATATATATATATATATATTTTTGTATTTGTGTGGTGATGGCTAGACTCTCGTATCCGATTATGTGTCTATACTAGGGTTATTAATCAATACCATTTGCAGACGATTTGTGTTTCTTCAACACCCACAAAGCCTAATTGTGGATTATAGTGTAACTATACTGGATGGATCATAGTTACAAATTCTGGGGGAGAGAATATTATCGGGTCAAAAGTCTGAAGGACAGTAGGCTCGAAGATTCGATCACGATGACTTTCAAATTCGTTCTCAAATAGTAAAGTCTTCATGATTTTCTTCACAGGCATGTATTTCAAGCACATGTAAAAGGTTCGGCAAGGAAGGATCACATTCCCAGACCAATAAAATTAAGAAATCAAATCCCTGACATATATATATATATATATATATATATATATATATATATATATATATATATATATATATATATATAAAAGAAGAGAGAAACCGTAAACGTTTTTGTTTTATTTTTAATGTAGATTTTTTTTAATTTTTATATTATGCTTTATTTTCCATAAAATGTAGAAAATAAAGCATAATACATATTTTCAAAAAATCCATATTAAAACCAAAAACGTTTGCGGTTTCTCTATTCTTTTAAAATATACACTTTTCTCTCAGTTGAACAACTATAACCTCTCCCGTATAAATAAATATATAAATATATATATATATATATACAGTTATTGGCTTCACTAAGAATCCATTTCAAAGGAAATCTGATGTTTGTTTAATTCGTCGTGCTGAGTACATTTGACTTTCATATATATATATATATATATATATATATATATATATATATATATATATATATATATATATATATATATTCCAGTTCTTACCGGCCACTAACATTGCTCCAAACCGCCCTCATTCCCCCTCCGTATTCCATAGGGGAGTAATAAGTTTGATTCATACAACTTTTCTCAGGAAACACTGCTCTGTGGAACTGACTTGGTGAGTGTTACAAGGATTGGTCTTAAACTTTGTTTTATGTCTTTCGACTTTTGTGGAGAATGATGATATAATGTTACACATCGGGCTGCCATCTTTGGGAAATTTGGCTCGGTCATAAAACTTAGCTTTACAAGTGTGGTATTCTATAATTTTATAGCATGATTATTATTATTACTAACTTTCTTACTTCTTATTTATATTCCAATGTCTCTGTAATTATTTTGTCTTCATCTATTTTCTCATATGTGTTATTATTGTCTAGTTTTCTATTCATAACAACAATTCCGCCTCGTTTATCTGAGGAGGTGTTGTAAATTTCATTAATTTTTACGCAGTTTTCTAATGTTTTTAAATGTATCTGTGGTAAGTTTCTTTCGTTCGTTTGTCTCTCTCTCGGTCTCTCTCTCTCTCTCTCTCTCTCAGTCTCTTTCTCTCTCTCTCTCTCTCTCTCTCTCTCTCTCTCTCTCTGTCTCTCTCAGAATAATAGCAATTAATAGTTCGAAGAAGATTTTGTAAATTCTTCTTTGGTATATATACATACATGCATACACACACATACATACACACAAACACAAACACACACACACACACACATATATATATATATATATATATATATATATATATATATATATATATTTAAAATGAATTACGCAAAATGAAAAGAAAACTGACATCTCATTTTAACAGAGGCATTTCCCAAAATTACAAAATGTATCATGAAATACTAAAAAGTAAATGTATTCAAAAAATCGCCATTGTCTTCACACACTGCTTTCAGATG
>CAHIKZ030001635.1:1842500-2112500 GCA_903632075.3 Acanthosepion pharaonis | reverse complement strand
TATAACGACTTTAGATTAAAACCTATTATGAACCTTTTTCCTCTTTTTTATAGATTTTGTATAGGGTTGTTTGTTGACTTTTAAATTTCTTTTATCTATTATTAAAAGCTTCCGTATATTTTGTATTTAGTCATAAATTGCTTTTATTAAATATATTGATTTTCTAAGCGTAGTTTAGATGTGGCACAAGGCCGAAAGTATGGGGCACCCAATGAGGATCGAACTCACTACTCAGTCGTAACTGTATTAGGGAGACAAGCATGCTTAACATTACACCGCACCAAGATGCCCTTAATTGTTATTAAATATATATAGTTGGAGGCGGGTAGGCGTTTATTCGTACAGTTTATCTATTTACTAGCAGCATGGCCCGATTCAAAAATCCTATGAGTCAGACAGCAATCGCTATCACTTGACTTAAAATATTTTGGCCCTTCCTTGCCTTTAAAGGAGTGCCCTTTGCCGTGCTGATGTTGCTACATGCCTTACTTCTTGCCTGTCTCACACTGCGATTTTTCTAAGCTCTATACTAAACAGTAAATCTGTTACGAAAAAAGAAGTAAACAAAATGAATACAAAACGATCAGCTTTAAAAAAGGACTCTTAACTGGAAAAACCGAATGAAAAAAGAATGTTAACAACAAATACTTTTTCACACCCAACCCAGTTCTGCGGAATCAGAATCAAAGTTGAATGAGCCAATTGGAGTAAAGTGCCATGTAGATTTATTCATCCCACTTTTGAAGAATGCAGCTATCGATTTTTTTTGCTAGTTAGCATTCGTGTCAGTCAGCTGTTGGCTCTCACGCTGGCCAATAGAATCTTCCTGCCTATTCGTGGCAGCCAGCTATTGGCTCTCACTCTGGCCAGTAGAAAATGGCCACAAACTACATGAAAACTGCCGTAGAAGCATTAAAAAATCGATTATTTCCACTATCGATGGTAATTGGGAAATGCAACGTCGGTCTTGGCCTATTCGCTAACTTGGAGCATGTGCATGTAAATTTTGGTGCAAATCCGTCGAAAATTGCGGCCGTGCATTCGTCACACACACACACACACACACACACACACACACACACACACACACACACACACACACACACACACACACACATCCTGCCTTTTATAGATAGAGATTACTAGCTGTACTCGTAGAAATTCCACAGAATGTTCATAACACATTATTTTTAGATTCAATTATAAACATAAGTGCCGTTTAATTGTGATCAAAGTTGACGTAAGAAATAAATTATTTATGCATGCTTCTTTGTCATTTTAATTCCTCATGTGTAAGTACTTTTGATGGACGCCAAGTGGAGGAGAGGAGGAGGTCTGAAAGATAGATTTATTTATCCAAAAATATTTACAATGAGTGCTTACTTTCCAAATTATCCATTTTCGATACATATTCAATGAAAATACACTCATTTTATACGATACAGATAAATATTCCAGTGAAGTTTGCGGGAATTGCTAATAAAATTACAGTGTCATGAACTTGAATGTACACATAAATTATCTTTTCAATTTCAGGGAAAACATTCGCATCTTCATTTGAATTTTTTGTCAGACCTGGTAGATTAACATAATATTTCAGAATGCAAGTTCAAACTTATACTGTCAATCATCATCTTGAAACAGAACAAAGGCAATACGGCATTCACTGATAAATTAAATTCGAATAAATTTAACTATGAATCAACCAGATTTTTAAACGAATCAATTATGAATTAAAATATGTAACTACAAGTTTAAAAAAATAATAAATACAATTCTTCATAGAAAAAGGGTTAATGTCAATTTTTGATTTCATCATAATTTCATCGCCTTGATGTTTGTCACAAGTGCTTCTTTTATCAAATAAAGACATTATTAAAGAATAAGAATAAATAAGATTTTCGAGTGCAAAACTTTCTTAAAAGAATTTTATTTTATTTTTCCTTTCAGCAATTGCTAGATTATTTTTGGTATGGATGCACAAAAAGATATAATTCTGATATCTCCCTTTGATGGACTACTAGCATCGAAAGAGTATTATGATATTAATCTAATTTCATATCTCCCGTTCAGTTAGGCTTTGTGTTTTCGCACAAAGGCAGAATTACATTGTTCATACTTTGACCTGTCGGGCTAGCATGTGTAAATAGAATGTATTTTTTTTTATTGTTTCAAGCAAAAGGTAAGCATCACTTAAACAAAATCCCGTTAATTAAGTCTTAAATTTACTCATAGAATTTAAAACACATCGTTAGTACAAATATTGAATTTTAAAGAGAATTTTGATTTTTTGTTTATATTTTTCGTATATAATTCTAGATGAGTCAATGAGCGACAAAAAAATCATATCAATCTTTTTAAAATTGCCTAAAATGTTTAATTATATACGGAAATTAAATTTTCTTTTAATTCAGATTTTCTTTACGCTTTCAAATACAACCGAAATTTAGGACAGCATAGGAATTTAAATTCTTTAAAATGGGTTTTTGGGGTTTGTTTTTCGGTAACATTATGAAGATAGATTATACCGACTAAAGACTTATATAATTAAGCCAATGTTTAATTAAATACAATAAATTAATAGGGCTTCGTTTAATTAATTAAACCACCAAAATGTTGGAATTTGCCTGTTTGTTACCCACTTTTTTATCAATATAACTGCCTGCGTTTTAATTAATAAATTCACATCAAGGCGTCGCCAAAATTTTACTTATATCCATCGTAGGACAATAATTTTATAGCTTTCTCTAATTTATTTATTAATTTGTTTAGTTTGAAGGTTTATATTAGGTTTGTTTTGCTTCAGGTATGTATTTTTAATCATATTACTTTAACTGCGTTGTATAAAATACATATATTTCCATTTTTCTAATTTTTACTTTTCGACTTTGAACAAACTAGGGAAGAATTTGTTTTCATTGCTGCATTTTGAGATAAGTTCTGATCGTTTATTTATTCATCTATGTTAATCTGGGAAGCTGATTGCATCTATTTTCTCCTTGTGACAAAGTTTATATTTTTTTAGAATTATTGTTCTAGGCAGTGGCGGTTTTTCATATTTCCCATGATATTTTTAGTGCATTTTATTTTGTCTTTAAGTTCCTATATATATATATATATATATATAGAGAGAGAGAGAGAGAGAGAGTGATGTGCTGTTCGCCTATTTACTGGTGTTAAAAGAAATTTTCTATGCATAGTTTCTATTTTCCCATGTTCCTTCACTTACTCCTACATATATGTTTTCTCCGATATCTCCTGTTTTAAGATGGCTTCTGATATGATATTGCCTTTAGACAATTACCGTTTAAAGAACATTCCTGCTTTAGTCTGCAGTTACAGATTTGTTGGTTTTCGTTGTACGATGGTTTATACCATATAAAAGCATAAGAAACGTATGGAAATATTAGACGCACACCCGTTTTAACTGAGCATATTCAGGAATTGTTTTAGTCAATTTAAGAATGCCATATCTAAAGAAAGCTATCTATCGATAATATAAGCGGTTTATCTGCAGCAGGCAAACATCGCTGTATATAAAAAGCAAGCAAGCAGTAGAGCTGAATATAAAGTAAGAAATCACAACGGATGGACATAAGTCAAAACCGTCAAATACTATTATAATGAAGTAGCGATAGGCTGAAGTGACCGTCTGGCAGTTGGCGTTGAGAATAAAAATTAGCCTAATTGCAGAGTGATTTTTGAGATTTTTTAGAAAATATCAATGCCATCTTCCGTCGCATGCAGTACACACACGCACACACACAAACGCACACACACACACAAATATATATATATGTGTGTGTGTGTGTGTGTGTATGTGTAAGGAGGCACTGTTAAATAATGGATAGTGGCGCGGATTGAGGAATCAGAGAGCTGACATCGAATTGCTGTCGAATCTATTACATTCAGTTACTTGCTTGGGAAAGGTATGAATCATATTCTTTTTCCCTCTAGCTATTGGTAAATCGCAGGACAGACGGTTTCTATAGGCTTGGATAGCAACTGGTCTACTGCAGGAAAAATGGCAACCTACTGCAGTGAAAAAAACGTAGCACGTCAATCATGTATCTTTCGAGACATGATTGCCTAAGCGTATCACGCATGACACATAACTGACACACACACACACACACACACACACACACACACACACACATACATATATATATATATATATATATATATATATATATATATATATATATATATATATACCTGTTAGGACGCAAGAAATCAGAATTACACAAGCAGAAAAGCAAATTTAAAAAGAACGTACAGTTACATCAAGCTTTTTCAACAGTAAAATTGTGATACCTAGTAGCCAATCTATAAGTTCACTTATATTCAGTGCCGTTGAGGTACCATGGTAGATTGGTGGTTAGGACAACTGCTATGAAATATTCATAGAAAAGACAGAGGAAGCCACCACAGCGTGGTGGCGAATTGAATGTATTCGTGATATCAGATCAGGATCGATAACATTACAAACCCTTCTTTTCACGTTGTCGAGTATCTCGAGAAATATCGCAGCAATCCGTGGACGAATGCTAGCTTTATAAATGTACCAGATACATTGGAACAATTTCCTAGCAGCTGATTTGGCACTTGATTCATTATGGTCACTCTGATATATGTCAGTGTAAAACGTGAGACAAAGAAGTTACAATGATTTGCTCTCCTAGATGTTAGCATCAAACTTGATGTTTGAAGGCAAAATTTTTTATATCTATGTGGCTACTTAGGAGTTTCACGCCATACTACTAAAAGGGACAAGAACGTTAGGATATTTTTATTTATTCCACTGCAAGCAAGGTGTTAATGCAACTAAGACATAAGGGGCTATCGGGAGTGAAAGAGAATGAGAAGAATTTAGCAGAAGAAACCGGGAACGCAATACTCAAGAAGAGACAAGATAGAAACTTCTACTCTTGTTGCAAAAACAAGCGGAATACTATCAAGAGACCTAAGCAAGCGTTTTTATTTTTCTAAGCCGGATATTCTCACTGTGAATAATGGAAAAAAAAAGCTAATTGTTTAAACTCGTTCCCATTCACAATTTACATTATTCGGACTATCGTCCTCATCTTTGTCGCCATATTTATTACAACGTTTCGGCCGCAGTACGCTCCGGTCATCTTCAGGTGGTCGGAATACCGAACTGACTCCTTTATTTCGTCCATGGTATGTTTAATGGATGTCAGTTATCAGTTAACTCCTGTTAATTCCCCTCTCCAAGTTCTCCACTGCGTTAAACGGGTATTGAACTTACACTCTTCAAGGATACATGGCACAGTGGATAAAGGCGTTAGTGAGATCCAGTGAAAGGACCCAAAAAGTGTGAGTTCAATACCCGATTAAGGCAGTGGAAAACTTTCAGAGGGGAATTAACAGGAGATACCTGGTAACGGACATCCATTAAACATGGCACGTGGAACTAGGTCAGTCAACACCAGTGAGCGAAATAAAGGGTTCAGTTCGACATTCCAGCCACCTGAAGAAGGCCGGAGCGTACTACGGCCGAAACGTTGTAATAAATATGGCGAAAAAAATGAGGACACTAGTTCGAATAATGTAAATAGTGTACATAATACCTCATCTCAGAAATATAGACAGATACTGAAGGATCGTTTCCATTCACCTGTAAAGTAGTCGTTATGAAATGATCTTTCTCTTTCTGACATTTGAATAGGCGCCATGTTTTTTTTGTTTATTTTTTTAATTATATCTATCGGCCTAAGAATTCGAAGTCTTAATAAATTGTTTATTTCCCTTTCTAATCTGTTGTTAACCGGGGCAGGAAATGGCCTGTAAACTTTAATGTCTCCAAAACAAAACTGCTCTCATTCATCCACCACAGAGAACCCTCCCTGCCTCCCATCAGAATGGCTGTAACCCAACTCCACAGGAGCGCCTCTCTGCGCCTGCTTGCTCTCACGCTGTCCGCTGTCCTGAAGTGGAACAAATACATTGAATCCATACCTTCATCTACTTCAAGGAAAGTTGGTTCTCTGTGTTGTGCCAGAAGGTTTTTTTCTCGCCTGAGTCCATTCTTTCAATCTACAAATCAACCATTCGCCCTTGCATGGAATACTGCTGCCTGGTGCCGTGTCTCGAGTTCCTCAAGAAAATCCAGAAATGGATATGCAATGTGATGGTTTCTGATCTGGTATTTCCTATACAGCCACTTTCTCGTAGAGGCTCCGTGGTTTCCCTCTGTTTTTTCTACAATTATTTTCACGGCAACTGCGGCGACGAGCTACTTTCGCTTGTTCCCAAACTGCATGAATTTAATTGGGATGGCATCTCGGCCCCACAGTCGAAACGGCTAAATGTAGCCGTCTCTTCTACTCCAATAGCTTCTATCGCGCACTTCCCGTCTATGGACCTCTCTTTCACTTGTTTGCTTCCCTGATAGCTATAATCTTCAAATATTCAAATTTAATGTCAATCGACATTTTCCGATGCCTTCATCTTGTTCACCGTCTTTCTCTTTATCCTTTAGTCAAACGCGCCTCTTTACTCTTGCTCTCACTTTCTGTAACTCCCTGCGTGCTAGTAGCACTCACGCCTTGTTTGGAGTGAAATGCTTAAAAAAGACTCTCGAATGCTCAGGTCGGTATCTGGGCGTCTACTCAAAAACACGTATCCAATAACCTATAATATTTGAATGATGAAAAATACTGTAAAATGTATAGTGACTGAATTTTTCCTGAGAAAAATAATCAAGTAGTTTACGGTAGATATCCTGGCATTTTCTTTCAGTTCAAAGTTTTCATTCTTTTCGGTTTACAGGCATCCATTTTCTGAGAGCGCCATATTGTTTGTCATCCTATCCAAATCTGTAAGTAAAAAAACCTTATGTAAATTAAAATACAAAGTTCCCCCAATAAGTATACGAGTGTATTTTCATTGCTTTAATCCGTTCTGACATCCACAACATCTTCATGGATTTTCCTAGTAATTTAATGCCTGATGTACATACACAATTTCTATTTGTTTGAATGACTATGAATTCGAATAACAATAAAATGCAGGCGTTTCACTTTCATCACTGAAAAGTTTTTCATCCAAACTCTTTAGCTCGTATACGCCTACCAATATTGTAACTTTAAAACTTGATTCTTCGAACGACGTAACAAAAAGAAATATCTGAAATTTAAAAGCATGAAGAAACGAACGGCCAAGATTAATATAAAAATGTTAAAAAGTTCACTCGACTTCCAAAGACGAATGGATATTGAAAAAAGAAAAAGGCCAAGAAAAAGAAACAAGGAATTGCCTATTAAGGCAAAATAAAAAAATAAAAAAATAAAGACGTGGCAATTTCCCTCTATCCAAATGAAAGTGAAGAAGTAAATAGCTCATTTGAGTGACGGCAGAAGCAAAAAAAAAAAAGTTGAATCAGTCTGTACCGCCATATTAGAAAACTAAAATAAAAAAGAAAATGGTGGCAAAAGAACCGCGTTCATTTTCCCTTGAATCGTTTATCCCAAGTGGCCATTGATGGGGTTTGAGCGGATAAGTAAATTCTGGACATCATTGTATAAGTTTCTATTTCTAGCTGAGTAATAAACTTTTTGTTTCCCATATATATATATATATATATATATATATATATATATATATATATATATATATATATGCGTGTATGTCTGTGGTTTTCTTTGTTGGTCTGTCATTTTATTTCTCTCTGATATGTGATTTCGCATGGATGATAATAGAACAACACACTAGGCAATTTCGTGTCAATTACGTCAGTGATGAACCAGTTAAACTGACTGCAGGTCAAGTTGGTGTAGGTTTTCTTTTATTTTCAGCTACCTAATAACACTGACTCAACTTTGATTCGAAGTTCACTGAACATTCGCTCGACATGCTCGAAGTATAAAAGTAAATTCTGATTATAAAAGGATATTTGAGTATAAACTGGCTTCGATGTTGCCTATATTTTAAATAGTGCTTCTATCTCTATTTGCTGATTTTTAATTTCATACAACAAAGCCTTGTAAGATAACACGTTTCTTTTTTCATTTGTTTCAATCGCTGTATGTATTTCCCTTTATTAAAAATTGTTTAGCACTCCTTCTCTCTTGTTCGTTACATCAGTCCTCGCCTTTTCTATTGCTCTCAGCTTATTCTCTCTCAGTGTTTATCTAGCTTTTTTTCTCTTTTTCATTGCTCATATAACCTTCACTTTTTTCTTTCGCTCTCTCTCCTTCTTCCTTTCCCTTTACCACACTTTCATATACTTCAGTATTTCTTTTTTCTCTTTCTTTCTTTCTTTCTTTCTTTCTTTCGTTCGTTCCTCTCACTCATAGTTCTTATACTTTCTTTTTTATTTTTGTATTTACTCAGGTTCACTCGGTCTTTCATCTCGCACTCACTCTTTCATTTTCAACTTGTCATTAGTGATATAACTTTCGATATTTTTCTCTCCCTGCGGTAACGGCTTTCTCTCTCTCTCTCTCTCTCTCTCTCTCTCTATCCCTATATATATATATATATATATATATATATATATATATATATATGTGTGTGTGTGTGTGTATGTTTTCTCTTGCTTTCATCATAATTGTATATTTCTCATTTTCAGTTCCTGATCTCTCTGTGATGTTCTTCATATAGATCTCATTTACTCTTTATTTCTGATAACTCTCTACCTCCGTCACCATTTTCTCACTCCCACAGTCATTCATATAGATCATTGTGCTTTTCCACTCTCTCTCTCTCTCTCTCTCTTTCTCTCTCTTATCTCTCTCAACGACTAAGTGACTTACCGGTTCTCATACTATTACCGAAGTTAAGCCACGTTGAGCCAGGGCAGTAACTAGATGGATGATCTTTTTATAATATCAGCTACCCTAAGATTCATGTGCGGGTCATATAATGGATAGTTCTATACGCTTATACGCAAATACCTTTTAGGAAGGCATGAATCCACCTGTTCTCGCCTCAGCTATCGGCAAATTAGTGTGACTTGTATCATTAAATCATTATTATCTAAAAAAAACAATGTTGCAAACTTAAATTATTTTCTGGCAATAAATAGTGATTTTCCAAGCGTAGCTCAGATGTGGCACAAGGCCGAAAGTATGGAGCATCCAGTGAGTATCGAACTCACGACTCAGTTGTGATTGGTCTAGCAAGACAAGCTTGCTAACCATTACACCACATCGAGGTGCCCTTTTCTGGCAATAAATAACCTCCAAAGGGTTGATAAACCGTAGAAAATAAATCTACCAATCTACCCTACTTTATTCTTCATGATCATTTTTCTTCACCTAGTTCATAATTTCTTAGATATTAGATTAATCTATCTCACATTTTCTTTAGACCATTTATCTATTTCTCTGAAGCTTATATTCCCGACTTGTTCTAACATATTTCTTACCTATTACCAATTTCTACAACAATCTTTTGTCTGTTTACATTCATCTTAATTTCGTTTATTTTTCTTTTCTATTTTCCTTTCCATTTTCTACCATTATTTTCCATTCCTATTCTTCTCTTTCTTTTCTGCCATTTTTGGTTCTTTTCTATTCTCGTCTTTGTTTTCAATCATTGTCTTTATTACTCTTTTCTTTGCATTCTACCATTATTTTTCTTTTCCTTTCTGTTTCTTTCTTTTCACAATTATATTTCTTTTCTATACTCCACATTGCTTTCTAACATTTTTTTTCATTCTCCTCTTAGTTTTCTACCATTACTTTACTTTTCAATTCTCCAATTTGTTTCTTATCATTATTTTTCTTTTCTATTCCCCAGTTTGTTTTCTACCTTTATTTATATTTTCTATTCTCTTGTTTTCTACCATTATCTGTCTTTTTAATTCTCCAATTTTTCTTCTAACATTATTGTTCTTTTTCTATTCTCCTATTTGTATATTACCATTATTTTTCATTTCGATCATCCTCCTTATTTTTGTACAATTATTTTTTTCTGTTGTACCCTTTGCTTTCTACAAAGATTTTCTTTTCGATTCTCCTAATTGTTTTCCGCCATGATTTTACATTTCTATTTCCTTTCTACGATTATTTTTCTTTTTCATTCTCCTCTTTGATTTCTACACTTATTTTTTATTTCTAATCAACTCTTTACTTTCTAAAATTATTTTCTTTTGTATTCTACTCTTTGTCTCCTACCATTATTTCGCTTCTATTCGCCTCTTTGTTTTCTACGATTATTTTTTCTTGTCTCTTTTCCTCTTTATTTTCTACCATTATTTTTCTTTCCTATTTTCCTCTTTGATTTCTTCAATTATTTTCCTTTTCTACTCCTACCTTTGTTTACTGTCATTATTTTACTTTTATCTATTGTACCCTTTGCTATTATTTTTCTACAATTATTTCTTTTGTAGTCTCCTCTTTTTTTTCTATCCTCACTTTTCTTTTCTAATTTCCTCTTTGCTTTATACCCTTACTTTTCTCTTGTATTCTTCTATTTGGTTTCAATTGTCTAAATCTCTTTTCTACTAATTTCTATAATGTTAAAGTATCAGGGGAATTGATTCATCGCTTTAACAGTTTTCCCTCCGCCATTTAATCTGATATAAAAGGAATTCTATTTTATAAAACAATTGATATATTATTAATGACTCCTACTAGTTGAGAATTTTATTTATTTCCTGAAATTATCAAAAATTCGCGCCACGTTATTCATTGACGAAGCAGCTAGTTCTTCGCGAATTACGCTTTTCTTTACTCCCAAGCCATCGTCCCAGGATCAAAGTATATTTTGTAATTGCCATTTCTAATGGTAATTGTAATGTTACGGTTCCCTCATGCACTTTGACGTGTAACAATTGTTAGCAATCTTGTCTCACAAATAAAGTGCATCTTGGAAGTGAGTTAAATCCACATTTCGTACTCCGTACTTGAGGGTTTTTTTTACAAATCTAATCTATACATAGTATACCATGCACACTTCGACATGTTGTAATGTTTAGCAAGCTAGTCTCGTGAAATCAATTTCACAGAGTTGGGAGTTCGATACTTCACGAGGGCTCTGCAATTGCGGCCCTGTGCCACATCCGAGCTATACTTATTAATCACTATTCGTCGTTAACTTATATAGAAACATTTGGTATTCATTGACCGGACAGCCAGTGCTTTTGTCTGTTCAAATATAAAATGTATTTATATTAACACATTTTTTTCAGGAAAATACATTTCTCAAGCCCACTGTTATCGCTCTTTCTCGTATTGATGGGAGTTTCCTTTCTAATCTTTCGTTTGAAGTTGTGTGGAATATCAACTTCTTGTTTTTGTCATTATTTTCTCTAGTACACTCTAGTTACACGAGTGAATTGCCTATACTGAATCCATTGCTTGGTCACCTGCTAGAAAAGTTGGTTCACTGTATCGTGCGAGATAATTTTTCTCTCCAGAATCTATCTTGCATAGCTATATGTCTATCATTTCCCTATGTTGTGAATATTGCTGCTACATATGGTCCGGTGCACTTGCTATTTACTTTGCCTTCCTTGATTAAATCCAAAGAAGAATCAACAATATTCATTTCCCTTATCTGGTAGCTCGGCTTCAGTCACTTTCGCAACGTCTAAAGTTGCCTCTCCGTGCCTTTCAATAAATAATTTGATGGTAATTGTTAGGATGAGCTGTCGAATGTCGAACTGAACCCCTTATTTCGCTCACTTGAGGACACATGGCACAATGGATAAAGGCGTCAGATTCAGTGACATGACCGAAAGAGTTTGAGTTCAATACCCGGTTAAGGCAGTGGAGAACTTTCAAAGGGAAATTAACAGAAGATAGCTGATAACTGACAGCCATTAAAACATGGCACGTGAAACTAGAATAGTCTACCCAGCGAGCGAAATAA
This sequence comes from Acanthosepion pharaonis, assembly GCA_903632075.3. Lineage (NCBI taxonomy): Eukaryota > Metazoa > Mollusca > Cephalopoda > Sepiida > Sepiidae > Acanthosepion > Acanthosepion pharaonis. The sequence continues at coordinate 2,100,656 of CAHIKZ030001635.1, read as the reverse complement.
AGGGTTCAGTTCCACATTCCAACCACCTGAAGAAGGCCGGAGTGTACAACGGCTGAAACGTTGTGATAAATATGGCGACAAAGATGAGGACAATAGTCCGAATAATGTAAATAATTAAACGCACTACTAGACTGGTTTTGAGATCTCATCAATTTACAGCTGAGCTTGCTAGATGTGGCCGTAAATTCTATTGTAACTGTTTCTTTTCTCGCACAACTGACTTGTGGTTCACATTCCCGGCAGCTTTAATCTTCAGAAATTTAAATGCAATATCAATCGCCATCTACTCTCATTCCGTTTACTCTTTTCTCTTCCCGCTTATTATTAAAATTTCTGTTCCCAATTCTTACACGCCCTGTAACCCCTTGTTTCTTAGTGACTTTAGGGGTGATACCGATTAAAATGAAAGTCTGTTCATTTTATTTGTCACTACTGTGATTTTTTTTTTGTTATTTGGCAAAGTACTTTGTTGGTGATTCCCTAGTGCCAGTCCACAAGTTTCAAAAAGCCCGCCCTTTGTCGGTTCATTTTCTGGAAGCCATTTTTAATCATTGATTTCAGAAAGTGTTTGTGTGTAGTTGACATTTTAGTTTTTTCGGAACTCCATATATGCCATCTTTATAGAAGTATCGATTTGACAGTGCAATCTTTATATGACTATCATCATTTGGTTGGCATAATTTTCAGATCAAGCTAGCTCAGATTTTCATGAGTTGATCAAGCCTACCATCACGGTCCTGCATCAAAACCGGAAACTCTTTAGGGTAGCATTCAATGTCATAATATAGTTGATCAATGTAGGTATTCATAGTTATTCAATGTAGGTGATCGCTTGCTAACCAAACCGTCTTGCGCCATATGTAGGGGTCATGATTAGTAGAAACACTAATCTAGTTCTTCTTAGTAGAAACACTAATCTAGTTCTTCTTCTGGTCGCCGGCAGTGTCATGCAAATGACATTCTGTGTTCGCGTAAGTTTGTAGAAATGTCAAGGATGGCCCATAGAGCTGTAATTTGTTTGGATCGTGTCTCCATCAGATGTTAAGTATAACTCTCAGCAGCCGAGTGTAAGTTTCATCAAGCTTAAACCCGAGCTTTTTGGTTAATGTCCAGGCAGTAGAACCATATATTTAATTCGACTCTACAGTGGCTCGAAAGAATCTCCGTTTGAGGTTGTCTGGTAGATCAGATATCCAGATTACATCCATTTTATTCAAGCCGCCCAGTCTTTAGCTATGCGAATTTTCTTATGCTTTTTAGTAGAACTTATTTCGCATCCTTGCTATGTAAAAAATTCAACAGATTTTATTGATTATCCTGAAAGAGTTTGCATTGAGTGTTGCTGGTTGAAGCTGATAAATTCACTTGCTGACTTTTCTAGATGATTTAGAACTGTGGCATTGATAATGGTATTTTGAGTGTTAGCTAGGTCTTCTTCATAATCAATATCTGTCAACGTTTTCGCAGTTTACCAACTTGAGATTCTTAGTTATAAATAAAACTTAGATGATGTTTCTTGTCGAGTGATGTTCTCAATACGTAGTAATCTTTGATAACAAAAAGAAAAAGTGCAATGGCGTCAACCTGATGTTCTCCTGATTTACTGTCGAATAAGCTAGGGTCCTTGTTTTGGGAGCTAACCAAAGATTTGGTATTTCCGTACAGCATCATTACGGCAGCTGCTGTCTTGGTGGGGTGTCGTATGCAAGAAAGATCTTTCCCATTTTTACCCTATGTAAAGAACCAAAGGCCTTAGTGAAATCTACAAAATAGGAAGACGGCCTGTAGATTAATTTTTCTTTCTGACGCCCTCAATAATCCGCCGAACGGTCAGGATTTGTCAACGAACATATAGTATATAAATATAAAGACCTACTTCGCTTAAAGTTTTTGCACGTGACGAATTCTATTATTTAATCCTTTAAAGAAGATAAAACAGTTTTCACGTGCGATATAATTTATGGAGATTGTAGACAATTATGTAATTTCCTAAATATTTATTTTCTACGAAGAAATGTGTAATAAAAGATAAATCAAACACCAAGGAATCTTTTGATGAACTACTTTTTTTTTCTATAACAAATATGCACAGTCTTTAGAAGGATCACTGGTGATGAAGCTAATTACAATTGAAGAATTATTTATGTAATATCTACGTTTAAAATTCAGAGATATCGATGCAGCTATTTGCCATTATTTTATGGGGATTGTGCGCTTGTAATTTCTTTTGTCGAAGCAGAATGAGTAGGCGTTTATTTGTAATTCTCTGGATGTTTTTTTTTCAAACTTCTCACTACAATGTTTATTTAATTGCTATACTTTCGTTCTTACCGCCTCGTTTTTGCTCCTTGAGTCAATGGATTTTTGGCTCGAAAGTTGTAATAGCTTCCATTTTGTATTTATTTATATTTTTTTCTACCTTTTTTGTTTTTCATTCTGTTCTCGTAACTTTCCGCAGTTGCAACTTTTGTACGAAATTGTTGTCTTCCGGCGATATTTGATTTAAACCGTCGTTTCCCGGTCATTATAAATATCTTCTATTTTGTTCTAGCGCAAAAGATTATATATGAGTTTGGTCCATTTTTAGAAAACAAACCATTGACTATTTGGCCCAACGGGTTTCGAAGGAAAACTGTAGATGTAGATGTAGAAAACTGTAGATGTTAAAATGTAAAAATATTAGAAAAGTGACGACGACGACGAAGAAGAAGAAGAAGAAAAGAAGAGGAACAACAATAACAAAAACAACAACAACAAAGCAAGAGCAAGATGAATAAAAGGGGAAAAAATAAGAAGATAAAATACAGCAACAAAAACAAGAGGAACAATAAAATGAAAAAGAAAAAAAAAAGAACGACAACAACAACAACAATAACAACAAAAAGAAGCTACATTTTCTCAAGAAAATAATAAAATAGACATGTATTGGGTTTTGAAATGAATAAAAATATTGAATCATACAATAAATTTCAGGCGACCAAATACAACTGCATTTAGCAAATAGTTAATAAATAAAATAAAAAAAAAACAGAAAATAAAATTACAGTACAAAGTTTATACAAATAATTAGATTAACTTCCATACCATTCCATACAATCATTCCTGTCAAACAGTAAAAGGAAGGTCGTCCTAAACGGTTTTTCCTCCGGCTCCTTTATCATGAACGCTTGTGTCCCCACCAGGCTCTATCTTGGGCCCTACACTGTTACTGATCTTCATCAATGACCTACTCGTTGTCATCAGTTCCCAAGTTGACATCTACGCGGACGATACCACTATTTACTCTTGTCTCAATAGTAAATCTAGTATCCTTGACAAAAAATAACCTCGCTGCTGATCTCGAAAAGAACCTCCAATCTGTGGTTGACTGTGGCAAGAAATGGCTTGTAAAAAAACACCTCCAAAACGAATCTGCTCTACTTTACCCACCACAGAGAACCCTTCCTGCCTCCCATCAGAATAACTGATTCCCAACTCCTTGAGAGCGCCTCGTTATGCCTGTTTGGTCTCACGGTGTTCACTGACATGAGGTGGAATAAATACATTGAATCAATAGCTTCATCTACCGCAAAGAAAGTTTTCTCTCTGTGCCATTCCAGAAAGTTTTTCTTGTTTGAGTCCACCTTCAAATCTATAAATCAACAAACCGTCCTTGCATAGAATATTGCTGTCATATAAGGTCCGGTGCTCCCGCTGTACGTTTCGAAGTCCTTGGCAAAATCCAGAGACAAGTATGCAAGATAATAGATCCTGATCTGGAATCTAGTCTACAATCGCTATCCAAAAGACGTGTTGTGGCCTCCCTCTGTCTCAATATCTGTCTATATTTCTGAGATGAGGTACTATGTACATTATTTACATTTTTCGGACTATTGTCTTCATCTTTGTCGCCATATTTATTACGACGTTTCGGCCGTTGTACGCTCCAGCCTTCTTCAGGTGGTTGGAGTGTCGAACTGGACCCTTTATTTCGCTCACTGGGGTAGACTCTTCTAGTTCCACGTGCCATGTTTAATGGATGTCAGTTATCAGTTATCTCCTGTTAATTTTCCCTCTGAAAGTTGTCCACTGCCTTAGCTGGGTATTGAACTCACACTCTTTGGGTTCTGTCACTGGATCTAACCAACTACTTTATCCACTGTGCCGTGTGTCTTTGAGAGACAGGCCGCCTGCTCAAGGTAAGGCTTCAAGAACACCAGAAAACTGTAACACGAGGGGAAGTGGAAAAATCAGGCATGGCTGACCACATATGAAGAGAAAAGGGAGATCATCGCCCTCTGTGGGATCAAGTTGAGATCATAGACAAGGAACACCATTCATTTTTTTTTAAACTTTTTCTTCCTCTCTTGGTTTCTGTCGAACAATCACGTGGTCAAGATAAACACTCAGTTGTGGAGCAAGCTGAGTGAAGAATGATTCAAATTGAGGAAGAGAGTTATTTATGGTGCAATGGAGCATCTCATTATGCTAAAGTGGGATAGTCCATTGCTTGGGCTTTGATTGGCTGCTGGTACCTGAGTGGAAGTATTTCTATATAAATACCAGCTTAATTTCAGTTAGTTTGCAGGGTTTGTATTAAGTTAAAACCTGCTTTATTTTTGTCTGCCAGCTGGACGCTAGCTGGAACTCTTACGCCGGTAAGTGTCGTTTATTGTATTGTTATTCTACAGTTTCAAGTTAACATACCATTCTTCATATAACCTCAATTTAATTTCATAAGGTTAATCTCCGGGTTTAATTTTATAAAACTTCTCCCCTTTAAGACTAATACCTTCCAACCACCCCTTGACCATTCGCTCGTGCCTTTCGTCTGAAATGGATAAAGTATCTATTAGTTTTTTCGACGTTGTTTTGTTTTGTTCTGTTTTGTAGCAGTTTTCACAATTAAATTTCTAATTCCGACACGAATTCAATCTATACCGGGGTTGTATAAGACTGATGAACTTTCGTCAGTTGAAATAAGCCTATTCAGCTTATGAATTAATTTTGGATTAAAATAAATATCTGCTGTATTATAATAAATAATTTAAACTTTTTTGCGGATCAGTTTTATTATTTTATATTACTAAGATCCATTAGATTATATACCAACGGTTTCTTACCTTCACTATATATATATATATATATATATATATATATATATATATATATATATATATATATATATAAAAAAGTGATATGTGTGTGTGTGTGTTGACATTGAAGTCAGCGCCGTGTAGTGAGTGCTTCATGCATCAACGGAATATTCGGGCCATGTGTGTTGTGTGCTGGAGCGACTATTTATAAATGCTGGTCAAAAGTTAAATTACTGGAAAAAATATGCAAAATAAGGAAAACAGCTTCAGCTTACAACAATCAATCCAATAGACTCAACATTCCATGTTGAAGAGAATATAGCTTGAATCGCATTCACAGACAAACAAAAATCACTTAATAAACTATCAGAACTCATCTCAAAATGCACGCATGAAAACAGATTTGTATTACTTTATTTAACTATCGACAACTGAAAATGTATGCCTTCTAAAATATCACCATTGAAAATGCAAATATATGCCCAATATACAACGTACATAATGTAACAAAGGAAAACATTAATACTAAGTGTTGAAACTTGAATAAAGCATGGAATAATAATAATACAACACAAAATGTACTTAAACAAAATGTATTGACACAAGAACGTGTACACAATATTTACAGATAGTTTGGTATATTCTTGGGAAGACCGTTCCTGTAGAATGGGCTGATTTAGTCGCAGTCGGGCAGAGTCTCTGGATTGGATCACTTCTTCCTCAGTCTTCCCGGTACCAACCATATTTATATGGTCGGTACTCCACTATGTAAATTAGGTGGATCGTACCACAACACTAAGCAAACGAAACTCAACACAATTACATTTCAGATTAGTCACAATACATTTCATTGCATCTAAACATTGGTTCCGTTTTAATACTTCGGTCTATCGTGTGGTATAACATCATAGAACCGCATCTTGAACTTACGATCTGCGTTTGCTATTCCGCTATTCTGTTAACGTTGCATAGCAATCTTCTATGTCTTAATAACAAAATATCATCTTTGACGGTGTATATCTTTGTTCCATGTCTGTATAATCACTCTGAGGATGGCTCATGTGAGTCGAAAGCTTAGGACCAACATTATAAAAAATATCCAAATGTTGGACAATGTTTTATTTTCAACAGAATTTAAAGCAAATATTCGAACATTAGAATGGCTCATGATCAAACATAATAGACATTCATTGTCTGTTATATTTAATAAAATATGTTTAATTATATATATATATATATATGTTCTCTCTCAATTAGCATAGCTCTATACAGTGTATAACTTTATTAGCTATTTATTATTTTATCGTTATATAAAATACTTGTAAAAATCCAAAGATTAATTTACTACATTTCGGCAGCATTTATCTGCGTGTTTAGGATGAAAACCGATTAGTTCTGCGCAGATGAAATGTCCCTAATCTCGGTGTGTGAAATTAATAACAACTGCGGTTTTAAAATATCGCGTACAATTTATTTGAAGGATAAAGATAAGTGATTGATAACTTCAGAAATTGCAGAAGATAAAACAACGCTGGAAATTTCAAAATGATCGGCAAGTGCCATTGAATTGTTAATAATGTTTTTTTTTTACGATCCATGGTGATTTAGATAAAGGTCTGATAAGGGCAAGTTGAGAATTTTATGTAACTAATCTCTGTCTCGTTTCAAGAAAGAAATTATAAAATATACGTCTTTGTCACGTTATGAATATTTTTAGTTATTGTGGCAGCAAAGAAGTGTTGAATATCACAAGCTGCCTGGTCCTAAATCAAATGGCAAAGAATTTAAAACAAAGGATTATTTCTCTTTTCAAAATTTCATAGGGAAATTCGACTGAAAAAGCAATAAAATATATATAAAACTGTTTTGCAAACAGTATTTAATCAATAAATAGCATGCTACAATTGATGGGCTGGAAGCATGTGTAAAAGACGGGATGGTTAACTAAACAATAGCTTATATATATATATACATATATATATATATATATATATATATATATATATATATATATATATATATATATATATATATATATGAAGAAATATAGTTTTATGGTGTGCGATATTTATGAGACAAAATGTTCAATATCAGAGATATAGCGTATGTAAATATAAATATAAAAAGTGAACATGGAAATCAACACTCACAGGCGACAGGCCGTTTCATGCTAGGCGCAATCGTATATATATATATATATATATATATATATATATTAAGCTTTATACCCCAAGCAAGACTGGAGTGCCACTAGCACGCAATCGGTTCCAGAGAGTGGGATCAAGAGTAAAGAGGCGTGATAGAGGATAGGATGAAGAGAAAGACGTGCAACAAGATCAAGGCATCTGGAGATGTCAATTGACATTGCATTTGAATAATTGAACATTATAGCTATCAGGGAAGTAAGTAAGTGGAAAGGAGTTCCACAGGCGAGAAGTGCGAGACGTAAAGCTATTGGAGTAGAAGAGACGGCTACATTTAACCGTTTCGACAGTGAAAGGATGGGAATGAGATGCCAACCTAGTAGCACGCTTAAATTCATGCAGTTTGCGAACTAGCGAAAATATCTCGTCGGGGCAGTTACCGTGAAACTATTTGTAGAAAAGACAGTGGAAGGCAAAGGCACATCTGTGAGGGAGCAACTGTAAACGAGATGCCAAATCAGGGCCAACCATATTGCATATCCGTCACTGGATTTTGTCTAGGACCTTAAGACGAACAGCGGGGACTCCAGACCATTTATGACAGCAATATTCCATGCAAGGGCGAATGGCTGATTTATAGATTTGAAGGATGGAGTCAGGCGAGAAAAACCTTCTGTCGTGACATAGAGAAACAATTTTGCTTATGGTAGATGAAGCTATTGATTCAATGTAATTGTTCCATCTCATGTCAGCTGACAGTGCGAAATGAAGCAGTCGCAAAGAGGTGCTCCCGTGGAGTTGTGCATCAAGCATTCTAATGCGAGGCAGGGAGGGCTTTCCGTGGTGGGTTATAGAGAGCAGTTTTGTTTTTGAGGCATTAAAATTAACCAGTCATTTCCTGCCCCAGTCAACAACTGATTGGAGGTCCTATTCGAGATAACGGCCAGGTTAGTTTTCTCAGCGACACTAGATTTGCTATTTAGGCAGGAGTAAATAGTGGTGTCGTCCGCATAAATGCCTACTTGGGAACGGATGACATTGGGAAGATCGTAAATGAAGATAGCAACAGTGCAGGAACGAGGATAGAGCATTGGGGAACACCTGCGTTCATGAGAAAGGAACTGTAAGATAATCCGTTAAGGACAACCTTCCTTAACACGGTTTGACAGGAATTATTGTATTAAATCAAATAATAGACCTGAAATACCGTATTCTTACTGCTTACGAAGGAGGCCGGCATGCCAAACCCTATCAAACGCTTTAGATATATCTAGATCCACGGCACGAGCTTCTCCGTTATTGTGAAGTGCTTGGTGAACAAATCCAGTTATGGCCTTGAGCACATCAGCTGTAGATCGGGCAAAACGAAAACATTATCGCTTGACAGAGAGTAGATCATGGGATATAAGATGCTTAACGAATTCGGCGTTGATTAAAGCCTCAAAGATTTTGTCGAAGAGTGGTAGGAGACTGATAGTAAGGAAGTTAGATGGGTTAGAAGGTTCGCCAAAGTTCTTAAAGACAGGTACAACGTATGAAGACTTCCAACAGGATGGAAAGCAGGAGCTGTTGAGGCAATAGTTGTATAGTTTTGAGAGGACAGGAGCCAGTTCAAAAGCACATTTCTTCAGGAAAATAGCTTGTATCCCGTCGCCACCGATAGAATTATGGGAGTATAATTTAGAGTTGATACCCAATACCAACGATGGGGTTATGTGCAACTCGCTCAACAGAGCCTCAGTTTTAGATGGCGGGGGGGATCGGGTGTGAGTACACCGGATGAGTCGAGCGTTAAATTGGATGAGAATTTACAAGCAAAGGACACGGCCTTATCAACTGAGGAAATCAGGACCTCAAGTTGGTTGAATAAAGGAGGTATTGTGGCTTTGCTGCTGTTTAGTACCTTCTCGCAGAGACGCCAATAATCTTTGGAGCCGAATTTGCGAGATGCAATACGTTGTTTCATTCTATCAGCAAATAGTGACTTTGCTTCATTAAGGACACGCTTGCGTTCATTACGGGCTGAGACAAAGAGACATCTGTTACTATCTAACATGTCACTACGGTACAGGCGGAAGAAGTAAGTGCAGTAGACAGCTGAGCAAGCAGCAGAGAATCTAGGGGATGAGTGTGATTTAACCTTATGTTTCCTTGCTGAGATAAAAGCCTCAATTCCAGCTTTTACCAAGGGGAGACCCCAGAAGCGCATTCTTGAACGGGGAGATTAAAGACCACATCCCAGGGGACATCGCGAAGGAAGACACGGAACGAGTCCCAGTTAGCTCGTTGATAACAGATAGATGTTCTGTTTGTAGGAGGTTCTTTGCTGGTGATAGAGTAGAAGAAGATGTTGACAGACACTCCAGCATGATCAGAGTTGCCAAGGGGGGGGGCAGAGATGCGTGGGACGACAAGACTCAGGGATGGAGGTGAAATAGAGATCGAGAAGGGAAGCCTTACCGTAATGGTTACTGGGGAAACGAATGGGAAAGTCAAATATAACTTATGTGAGGGATTGAATAATTGAAAAGGTAAGGAGGGTTAGCATGCCAGCAAGGTATATATATATATATATATATATATATATATATGATTTTTCACGTTATTTAGGAAAAATCCCTCTCTGGGGTTATATGTGATAACAAGTGACACGAAGAATTACCTTCATAGCGTTCATCAATCTTTGAGCATTTAGTTTTAAATATCGTCTGGAACAAATGTAGAGACCTACCTAATTTACGCAGGTTTTTGCTTTTAAAATGACTTCAATATTAGATTATCTCAAGAATAAATCTAAATGAAGTTAATATCTTTTAAATCAGATACATTGAATGGAAATATATATTCAAATCAGAATTCTAATAATGAGTAAATAATTGTAAATGTCTACTCAATGAATAATATTTGTTAAATAATTTGTTTGATCATAATTAATAAAAACAGAAGTTGATAAAAAGCCTATATAACACTATGATACTGCTGGACACAAATTATAAAACGAAATGTTTTAAATTTGCATTTTTTATTGAAACTTCCACTAAACTACTGCACTCTATATCATATTACACAATAATTTACGAAATCAATCAATATATCTCTTAGTCTTAATCGATGGAGCAATGATTCAGTAATAATGCGTTTGTGTCATGTATCGTGCCTATATACAAGAATCAGTAAATTATAAAGTTTGTAAGGCTGTGATATAAGTATTTCACTGATCCCTGGAATTAAATTATAACGCTACGATTTTGAACCTAAACTTTATCTTTAAATTCATTTCCTCAAAAAATGGTATTGATTTGTAGAAAGATATTTTGTGCTACTTATCATGTCAAATCCCAACTTTCAAAATGATTTGCCCTTATATATATATTTTCTGCTTGGACGGAATCATTAGGCCATGAAGATTGAGTCCAAGCCTGAAACAGACTGATAATGAGTACTTTTACAACAAACATTTAAACTATATATTTATCAGACAGAAGCGCGCGCGCGCGCGTGTGTGTGTGTGTGTGTGTGTGTGTGTGTGTGTGTGTGCAAGATAGCTGATTTTTATAATATGTTTCTGGTTTCTGTTCATCCAAACTTTAGCTGTACCATAACATGTTCGCAAATGTATTCTAGATTTTCTAAGTCAATTAAATCTAGGTAGTTCTAACGCCAAAGCTGAAAACATAACTTAGTATGCTTTGTACTTACTAAAAATAGATGCTGACTGACTGACTGACTGACTGGCTGATAGATAGATAGATAGATAGATAGATAGATAGATAGATAGATAATTTTCATTTTTTATCTGACATTATTTCACATTAATATAAGCTTTCTATTTATATGGTGGACTTTCGATTTATAGGGAGTTCGATTTATAGACCGAGTAATTTCAGTGTTTGAAAAAAACAGTGATGTCTACTCCAACACATTTAACCGCTAAGTATAACTTTCTGTACCCAACTCCCACATGGATGCTTACCTGTTGGAAGCCATGTTTCAATCGATATGTGTTCTCTTTGTCATAATATTCAATGCCTTATACATACACCAGCTTTCACGAATGGTTCTTGAACTTGTATTGTGTGGAACTTAGTAAAAAAAAAATTTATAAAACTTATAATGCTAATAATTAACATTATAGATAGATAGATAGATAGATAGATAGATAGATAGATAGATAGATAGATAGAAATGAAAAACATTTTTCTTATTTTACTAGAGACAAAAATCACATGAACTGATACTTTTGGTATGGTCGCCATTTCATTTTTTGAACAACTCAGCGATATGGAATCAAACTTACTACAGAAAAATGCAAAATACCAACTTATATACGAAACTGTCCAGTAACAGAAATATAATTTTCGAGAAGGATGCTGAGCATACCATCGACTGAATATGTGACTAACAAGGACAATGGAAAGAAAAAATGAAGCTTATACTTAGAATCAGAAAGAGTTGAAATAATGGCAGACACTACATTGGTTCTTCATAACGACTGCGAATGTCAAAAGTACTGTTGATAAAATAATGATAAAATATGAACGTCGAACAGTGTATTCACAAGACCTTATCCGAAAATAGGCAAAATATAATAACAAATTAAACAGACAAACCTAGACGGATTTTTTAATAAAATTGTCTGGGCGTGTTTGCCTATCGCCCGGTTCACATTCCTCGACGGTCTTTTGAACCGGTGTAGAGATTTATCCCTTTTTCCCTGTTTATCATTGGGTTTTCCTATAAAGCCTTTTCATTCTCTTTTACTCCCAGTAGCCTCTTGAGTCTTAGCAGTATTATCGCCTTCCATAGGGGAACACACACACACACACACACACACACACACACATATATATATATATATATATATATATATATATATATATATATATATATATATATATATATGCTATTTTATGATATATTGTATTCATTTTCTGTCTTTAAATTTTAAAAAGAATTTATGTAAATGAATCAAAAAACAATCATTTTCTAGGGATTCATAATAGACAATCTTTTAAACTAAATGCTCACAAATTGGTGCAAGTTACAAAATCTACTTTTTGGTGTCAGTAGTTATCCTACCAATACCCAACTTTCCCCGGGTGATACTTTTTGATATTCAAAAACAAGTTGAAAATCAATTTACCCTAACATATATATATAAATATATATATATATATATATGTGTGTGTGTGTGTGTGAGAAAGAAGATTAGACGTACTTCCATCGGACGATATATATTAATAAATATACATATTATCCTACAGCGTTTGCACGACTTGAGTTTCATGTCAAACGCAATATTCAGGTGCTGAGCTTGCACTGACCGTTACTTATTTATAATTTGAAAATATTTCTGTTTATCGTAATGCTGGCGTGGTTAATGACTATTTATATTCGGGTATTTTTTTTTTCTAAAAAAAAAAAAAACATTTTTAAAATTATTTATATTATTATGACATTAAATCTAGCAACTAAAATAACCGGCATTACCATATGAACATAAAAGTTAAGTATTTACTGTGAATTATTAATTTAATTTAATTATTAATTATCTATATAATGAAACGGAGCTAACCTTATTTAATTTAATCTAAAATTAGTAAAGTTACTAAAAAATATAATCATAAATAAATAAAAATAAGTATAATAAATATAATAATTGATAAAATCCATGCAAAAATATATAAAAAATATATATAAAAATAAAGTAAAAAAAAAATATATATAAAAAATATATAATATATGTTAATAAGCAAATACCATACACTAAAAAATAAACCGCGATGGTATAGAAAAATTAATCTAGGTCTGCGTGCTTTCGTAGATATTCATTCTTATACCTATATGTGGCCATCAGAAACTTTCTCCTATTTAGTAAGCCTGGGTAATTTAAATATTGTAAGATAATTATTTTTTTCTATTAAATACAGTTTGGATTTATCTCCCTTGCCATTAAACTCCATTTAATTGAAGGAGAGTTGCCGGAAATTGTTTAATTTTCAGAAATAATTAGAGAGAGCAACACAGCTTCCAAGGATCCTTAGTAGAACCAAAATAAAATTTAACATCGCTAGAGGAACGAATGCACGTCCAACATTCAAAATTCTCGGTTATACATTAACCGTTGAATGGACAGGTCGTATTTTTTCGGCAATTGCATTTATTTAGGGGAAAAATTTACGTTGTCTTTGTTGGAAAGATGTTTACTTAATATGATGTTGTGTGTTGGTATACATCTATCGATGTTACTATTGCAGCTATAACTGATTTTGTTATTATTTTTGTTAAAAATCTGGTTTAATGCTGGTGAATGGTTAAAATGCTCTTGGATTAATTTTAGGAAAAAAATTTCCGACATTAGTTTAGACATTACGGTTAAAACCATATGATGGTTGCGTGTACGGTGTTTGTATTTTGTTTTACCATCCTTTTTCTTATTCAAATATTCTAAGATTATCTTATGAATACTAAGGTCCAAAGCCTTAATATATTTATCGTTAACATTATTAAATATTTCTGTGTTGCTGGATTTGTTAGGGGGATAATCAAACTTGTACTGAATTATGCAAAATATCTTCAAATTTGCGATGGTGATTTGAATGTTTACTAACATATTTATGGCAGTGTATTTCTTTTGGGTATGGTATCCATTATCTAGTTCTAATGTTACGTTTAAAATTAAATTAATAATTACTTATCTTTTATGTTCATATGGCAACACCAATCTTAAGGTGCTGAGTGTATATTGACCGCTATTTTAATTTTAAAATATATCAAGTTATCGTAAAGTTGAATTAACGGAGTCTTTCAATTACCAGAAATAATTAGAGATCAGTGCTGTTTTTGGAATTGATAATGATCAAAGTGATATAATTCTCAATAAAACCAAAATAAAAATGAACAACGTTATCGGAACGAATGCACGCTTAATATACAACATTGTCGGCCAAACATTGACTGTTTAAAGGACAGGTCCTATTTTTTTGGCAATTGCTTTTATTATCAGAAAATTTTACGTTGTATTTGTTGGAAAGATGTTTGCTGAATATGATGTTATTTGTTACGATATAGATCTATCGATGTTACTAGTGCAGCTATAACTGATTTGAACATTATTTTTGTTAAGAAACTTTTTAAATTACAGTAAATGTTTAAAATACTTATGGATTAATTTTAAGAAAAATATTCCGACATTAGTTTAGACATTACTGTTAAAAAGTGGATTAAACCATAGGATGTTGAGTTTACGGTGTTTGTATTTTGTCTTACCATCCTTCTTCTTATTCAAATATTGTAACGTTATCTTATGATTACTAAGTTCCAAAGTCTTAATGTATTTATCTTAACATTATTAAATATTTCTGTATTCATAGAGTTGGAGAGATAATCAAACTTGTATTAAATTATGCAAATTATCTAGAAATTTGTGATTGTGGTTTAAATTTTTACTGACATATTTATGGTTATTTAGTTTGTTTGTGTTTAGTTTATGGTATCCATTATCTACATTTAATTTTACATCTACAAAATTAATCACTTTTGTATTGGTGGTGTTAATGTTTAAATCATGATCCTAAAAATATTTAATAATGCATCTGTCTGCGGATGACAATATATACGCACCCCAAAAACTTAAATTCATTTTTCGAAGATAAGTGCGAATATATAAACGAATGACTATTACTACTAATACTACAAAGCTTTTCACTGAATTGAGCACTGTCAGTCATTGGCTTGTTTATTTAGAGAATAAGTACGTAAAAATTTCCCTTTTTCAATCATGGGCTTAGGGGGAAAATCTACTGTTGCCGAATCAGTCGGGTTTCGATCCCGGCTTCAAGCAATCAGATGTCTATCCACACCGATGAGATATGAAACAGCGAAACAGTCTGTCTGTGGATAACAATATATATATATATATATATATATATATATATATATAGTTTATGAAAACTAGGTTATCCGTATGGGTAAATCTAAGGAGGATAAAATCCAGAGAGCTCAATGTAAATTCAGAGCAAATAATTTAAATAAAACAGACAACTTTAAGGTTCCATGTAATAAATTATTTCACCACAGCCCTTTTTAAAAGGACTGCAGATCATCGAACTTTACTTCCAGTAAGTAAGGTCCGATGATCCACAGTCCTTTAAAAAAGGGCTATGGTGAAATAATTCTATTACATGGAACCTTAAAGTTGTCTGTTTTTTAAATTAAAATTATATATATATATATATATATATATATATATATATATATATATATATATAGCGAGAGAGAGAGAGAGAGAGAGAGAGAGAGAGAGATAAAGAGAGAGAAATAGAGAGATAGTGTTATTTCTATTAACAACGTAGGCGGTGGAGAGGTGGGTGGAGCTCATTATATAAATAGAAAGAGAAAGCAGAGAGAAAGAAAGAATGATAAATGGATGTAACACGAATTCGTAATCTTAACAATGCGCGGCTAAGATCATTGCAAAAAGAATCGTGACGGACGTCAATATCTTCTGAGTGCTCTTTTTTGTGGCGTCCAAATCTGACCATATAACGTCTTTTAAACGTAAATTGAGCGTCGGTTTTTTTATTTTATTTTATTTTTTTTTTAAATATTTGCATACATTTACTTCTAAACAATGCCCAGCGCGCCGGCGTCTCATCGGAAATATGTCGAAAATAAACGATACCGAATGGAGGAAGGAATACGAATGAAAGAATTTCAGAATAAAGCAAATAAAATCAACACGATGTTGATCTAAGTTTAGCGGTGGTTCGTTGGCAGCGGCGACAGTAGACTAATGGACGTGGTCTTTTTTTTCCTTCGAAATCATTATTTATATTGTTTACGAAATACAAATTTCAATATTTTACATCCAATCGCGTGCGCCTATGAGTAAAATAAAAATAAAAAGAAGTACGCGAAGTGACTTTTGTGCATCTTAACTCGGTATTTTGCATCTAATTTCTTATTTGTTTACCTGTGAACTTATATAATTTTCAAATAATGCATACCTTTAGAATTTAGGAAACACGTTTTCGTGACAGCTTCTGGGATTTTTGAATAGAGCGATTATGGTTGCAATCGTAGTTTAGAATCATTCATTGGCTGCCATTGTTGTTATCACAACGATCCATTATTTGACCTTTTTCAGGTGAACAAAAATGTGTCCTGTAATTTTCAGCTGCGTCTGATTTTTTTTATTACAAATGTTGTCAGCACTAATAATGTTATTCATTTAGTTACTCATCTTTCCAGTATAAACTTTAGGCCGAACAATACTTCGGGCGTACGAAGATACATTTTATAATTTTTGAAATAAACTCATTATAATTTGAGTTATTTGAACTATTAAAGGATTTTCTTTTTCATAACACTGTGTTTTATATCCCTTCTATATCCCACACCAACGAAACACTTGAAAATGGCGTATATCTTGTTTTTCAAGATATGGCGCTATGATTAATGTAGAAGTATCTGTCTATATTTCTGAAATGAGGTATTATGTACATTATGTACATTATTCGGACTATTGTCCTCATCTTTGTCGCCATATTTATTACAACGTTTCGGTCGTTGTACGCTCCAGCCTTCTTCAGGTGGCTGGAATGTTGAACTGAACCCTTTATTTCGCTCGCTGGGGTAGACTGTTCTAGTTCCACGTGCCATGTTTCTTAATGCATGTCAGTTATCACTTATCTCCTGTTAATTCCCCTCTCCAAGTTCTCGACTGCCTTAAACGGGTATTGAACTCACACTCTTTAGGTCTTGTCAATGGATCTAACCAACGCCTTTTTTCTTTTTTACCAGTGCTCATATTGCAATTTTTGTTGATATCATTGCATGTTTTACCAGAGCTCATATTGCAACTTTTGTTGTTATTATCGCTTTTGTTATGAGCACTGGTAAAAAATGGTTTCTGTTTTATAATACCCAGAAATTCATACACAGATGTCCTGAAGGACATATAGCACAATGAATAAAGGCGTTGGTTAGATCCAGTGACAGGGCCCAAAGAGTGTGAGTTCAATGCCCGGTTAAGGCAGTGGACAACTTTCAGAGGGAAATTAGCAGGAGATAACTGATAACTGACATCCATTAAAACATGGCACGTGGAACTAGAACAGTCTATTCCAGTGAGCGAAATAAATGGTTCAGTTCGACATTCCAACCATCTGAAGAAGGCCGGAGCGTACATCGGCCGAAACGTTGTAATAAATATGGCGACAAATATGAGGGCAATAGTCCGAATAATGTAAATAATCTAATGTAGTAGTGTAGTGCTGAATGTTGTGAGACTGCTAAAATTTGGTCTAACGAATGAAATATATTTTTCGTACGTTTTCTATATTCACCCATTTTATGCGGCCATTTTACTCAGTATGAACTCAGCGGATTATTATATTAAACAAAACATCTTTTCTGTTTCGTGTTTGACTTTATAGAAAATAGACTTCTCCTTTTTCTTACAGATTGTTTTTACTAAACATTCACTCATTACAAGTCCCAAGAACCTCTCGTGGTAAAGAGCTATCGAATGCGATTGTTGTCCACATGTAAGAAGACGAAGTAAATGCACATTATTATGATATGTAGGATAGATAACAGATCACCCAAGGCTTGGATAAGGTTAAGATTGTTTTAGTCATTTAGACAATCAGTTTACCCTAGTATTGTCTAGGTTAAGATTGTAATAGTTCTTTCGAGAGTCCATACACAAGAAGACGTCTTAATGTACCTTATTTGTTACCAAAAGGAATAAGGATAATTCTAGCTGTACAGATCTAACCTAGTGAAATCATGCAAAGTAGCTCTTCTGAACATTTGCTATGGCCATTGAAATAGTGCATCTATAGGCTTGGGAAATTTCATCTGTTGAAAACGGGCTGTACGTTTGAAAATAATCAATCGCCACGGGAAGGCATTTCAATTCTAACAAGGAAAGAGTAGATCGGACAGTTCCAGTTCAGATATGACATTCCACTTGTAGCCTTATCCGACTTTCCTAAAAATCGATGAATTAAGTACTTTCTGGAGATTCACAAGAATCTGACCATTTTTCCAACGTCGTTAGTACTGGATCGGAAATAATAATTTCTATCACTTTTGTCTCGTAGTAGTAAGTTTTTTCGGTGCCATGAATCTGTCTGTGATCTTAGCTAAATTGTCCTCAATTGTGTTATGTCTGATATTAGTGGATACTCTATTCACCGTCAGCTGTGGTTCATACCTTTTTCTTCTATGTCCATAGAAATAATTGATATACAGGGTGCGATTGATAAATTGTCGTCTAAGTGTTGCAAAAATGTGAATAAAACTGACATTTTATTTTAACATATGTATTTAACAAGATGACGCAAAATTATCTGGAAATACTAAGGCGTAAATTCATTCAATAGAATCGCCATTGGCTTCAACTAGAGCCTCCAAACGACTTCGTAATCTCCTGCAACACTTGTAGACAGTCTCCTTAAGTTGGTCAATGCTGCCATAATCCTTGCCTTCAGTTCATTTTTAGTGTTACAAGGAGTTTTGTTAGTCTCTAGCTCAACTGCGCCCCACACATAATAATCAAGTAGGGTGTAGTCTGGGGAGTTAGGTGTTCAGGTGTAAGGGCTAATGTGGTCACAGAAATTGTCTGACAGCTATGACCGGGTTTTCCTGCTTGCGTGGCATGGTGCAGAGTCCTGTTGCCAGACATAGGGTCTTCCAGCGGTTATTCTCTTGACCCATAACCTAGGCCCCACATTAAATTGACCTTGTGGCACATCCTGCAAGTAAATACAACCTACCTTCTCGCAGACAACCTACATTTTACCTGTCAGTTGTGTTTCTGTCTTTGGACAGAATACATAAAATATTCTTCCAGCCTAGTGGCAGTACCTCTCTCATTGCACCAATTCCGATGAATTTAGATACCAACAATAATTTGGTTGTGGGGACCAGGTGATTTTTGGAGTTAGTCTAAGTGCACACGCTTGGGTTCTCCAATTTAAACCGCCCTTGTGCCATATCCCGTCAACGTAGTGCACCGAGAAAATATCAAGTGTAGTATCTGTTCTCCTCATCTGCAGTGGCAATGGTAAATATTAGTTGTTTCCTTATAAGGAAACATTCAGCATTATTTGAACGAGTAGCCAGTGCTACTAAATGTTCAAATTTATAAAATCGTCTGTCCTTTGCTCAATCTTCCCTATTCTCAGTCTTCTTTTTCTCTTTCGCTCCGTGTAACCCCCTGCGCATTTGTGGCATTCCCACTTTGCTTAGGATGAAAATAATTTTAAAAAATAGTTTTCTCGAGTCCAGTAACTATTATTGTTCTTACGATTTTTGATGTAGGATTCCTTCCTCGTCTTTTGTTTAAAGCATTGTGGAAGGATTACATTTTTATTATTCCATTATTGGCTGTTCGATTTAAATGTGCTGTTTATTTAACTTGTTGCTCTTGTTGGAAGCCAAGATATGATGTCGTTTCTATTATTTCGGTTATTTCGGTGATCCTCGGCATATTCCGGTTATCTCGGTGATCATCGGCATATTTCGGTTATCCTCGGCATATTTCGGTTATTTCGGTGATCATCGGCATATTTCGGTTAGTCATGATGCTCGGTATATTTCGGTGATCCTCGGCATATTTCGGTTATTTCGGCTATACTCGGCATTACGGATCACCTGTCATAAATTAAGTATACGAGAAAAAGAAACTGAACACTGAATAAGCTGTGTCAGAGATACTTTCGCCCATCATCGCAAATTGATGCTAAACCAAAATAACAAACTCGTCAGAAAAATGTCATGGATGGCGCCAAATCCGTTCAGAAATATCTAAAATGCCAGCTGTATGCAACTGCTTCGTAAAATGAATGGCGAAAAAACACTGAGGGTCTCGACAAAAATCATCCTTCCTTGAACATTGTGGACTGACTCTACGTATACAAATTATAGAAGCCACGTCACTTGAAGACAGTCAACCACAAAAATGGATAGCACATTAACTCGGAGAGAAAATAATGACATAATGAAGATCTTAACATTTCACACCACTTCAAATAGAAGGTTGGCAAGGAAGCACGCATCGATACGAGAAAGGATAAAAGGTATGGAATTTGAGAAACCTGTTTTCCTAAAAGAGTATTTTGAAGAGAAAGATTTTATAAATCCAACCGAAAAAAAGTGCCGATTGCTCGGTCAGTAAATGCCAAATATTTCCTTGTAGGGAAACGGCTAAGTTTACCATTACCATAACAATTTTGATTCTGTAACACTATCTTATGAGCTTTGAGGAAAATGTCGGTGCTCACTAAGGCCTACCTGCTTCATTGTCTCGAAGCAATTTTTACCTATTGCTATGAGAAAACGGGTGTATGCATCTGACAGTTTAGATATTTCTCAATGGTATCTGCTCCAAGCATGACATCCATATGAAAATATCGATCTGACAAGACTAGTTTTATTAAATCAATCTACCCCAAGCAAGGCGATAATGCCACTAAGATGCAATGGGATGCTTGGAGTGGACTTTAGAAATAACCAAAAACTCAATCCGAAACAGAATATAAGAGAAAAACCTCTACTCCTGTTCAAAAGACGGCGGAGGTATTGGCAACCATAAGGATAGGTTAACCCATCAACTTCCATTGAGGAGAAAAACAAAGATTAAATAGAAAATAAAATTTCACAGTTTAGGCTAAGGTGTCAGACGTTTAGTGATGAAGTTAAAGTAGAATTTAGAAGGAAACGAAAACCTATACCTAAGCAGGAAACAAGGTTTAAACCACCTGCTCAAAAGATCGAGAAGGAGTGTGAACAGTAAGGTAGGAGTTTTAAGAACACAAATCGTTTTTTTCTTTTTTTCAGGTTAATGTTTGGATTTTTGTAGCATCTTTCTGTATTCTGTCCAATATACATATGTCAAAATATGTCTAAAACGAACACAGAGAAGAATGTTAATTTGAACACCCCATTGGATGTTGAATATTGGTCAGCATATAATATCCTACAATGCAGAAGGCTAAAGAACACATTACTAAACCGAAGAAAACTATGAATGTCCATCATGCCAGTTCGTTGAAGTTACTACGATGACGAAATGATTGGTTTATTGCGTTTTACGTTTTATCAACCCTTTCTATGTAAATTGAAACATAAACATGTTTCGGATTGTCGCAGTACACTTAAAGTTCCCCGGTGTTCCCCTGTCTATCTACTGACCAGGTTGGCAACCGCTTTCAGTATGATTTTTACCGTAAGAGCGGTGTTGAATGCCAATGAATACATCGGCCAAATCATAGCGCTAAAAACAAGTACGAGAATATTAATTTGAGAAATTCAATACATAATCATTCTATCTCAGAACTTCGAACAATAGTCGTAAATCATCTTCATCGTCATTTTTTTTTTTTTTTTTTTTGCAGTTAGCGCATTTTGCACCGCTATGGTCATCCTTCCGTCTGTTGTAATTATGGTTCATGGTGACATTCATAGGAAAAATAGCGCAATCGCATGCCAGTTCCTTTTGCACCGCGAATGTTAAGGTTACCACGTCCCTCATCTCGGAAGTTCCTGCCCTGATTGGTAATGATATTGACCACTGAGTCACAGATTCCTATCCCCAGGCTGGCAACTGACCGATGGGCGCTTGGAACAGGTGGGCTGTTGAAAGGCGTTCTTCTTTAATTGTCAGAAAACATTTCCGACGACACTCACACACTACAGCCGGGAGGTCGAAGCCATGGAAGGATGGTGGCCATAGCCGTGCCCATAAGACTTCTTGGAGCAAATGTATAAGAGCTTATAGTATCTTTTACAAAGACATGATCCCAAGAGAACTGGAAGAACTCGCAGATTTTGTTAATGGTGGATATAATCTTGGCAATATAAGATATGCGCAGGATTCTTAACATCAGACTCGAACAAAAAATGAAATAACAATTCGATAAAATGGTAAATCAAAAGGTAATATTGAGGAATTATCATTATGTACATGCAAATCATCATTACATATTATCCCATTATATATATATATATATATATATATATATATATATATATATATATATATATATATATATATATATATATATACATTATATATATATATATATATATATATTATATATATATATATATATATATATATATATATATATATATATATATATATGGTTAAGACACACATATAAATTTCTCACTTTATATACATTATATTCAGCATCCTGACTCCAGAATGTTGATCATTTTTGTAATCGCTCGGACCACTCGTCAGGGGGTATCAGTAATTTTTCTCCTTTTGTGTTATTTTTATATTAAGTTAACGTATGCGCTTTTTTCTCCTTTTTTATTTTTGGTGTTAGGTTCATTTATTTTTTTCTAATCGCTCTGTCCTCTCGTCAGTAAGTATCGGCAATTAACTGCCGATTCTCTGATTTTCGTTATTTTTTTATGAAGTAAAAAAAAAAAAGTTATGAGCTTTGATGGGTGTTAGGTTGTTATCTATTTCTATATTTATTTAAAAGAAAAAATAATGTATGCTCTTTTTATGGGCATGTGTGTTTTTGTGCGCATGCGTATGTGTTTGTACGCGTTTATATGTTCACATGTGTGTTTCAATAAAGATGAATTCGTAACTCAGTAATAGAAATTTCCATCGCTCGGTCGGCTCCTGAGTACAAACGGGCGAGAAATAAATGTCAGTTATGTACCATACATGACAAACGCTTAAGCGATCATGTATCTTTCGATAAATGACTGACGTTGCAGATTTTTTCCCGCAGTAGGTTGCTATTTCTTTCTGCGGTAAATCTGTTGCTATCCAAGGCTATAGAACCTAGTCTGTCTTGCTATTTACCCATAGCTGGGGGGCGAAGATTCATATCTTTCCCAAGAGTATTAGCACATAAGTGAATGTAATGGATTCGACGGGAATACAAACTAAGAACAAGACAAGTCTTCCTAGATATGGTCAGCGGCGTGACAAGAATATATATCCCGAAAATTAAATGGAGGATACAATTTGAAATTCCATGGATGTTACCCGGATCGACAGTCACCTGATGAAGGTCGTATAGGCACAACTACCGAAACGTTGTGATAATAACAACAAATATGACATGAAAAGAACGAAATGTCTACTAACTGTAAGACGAAAGGATACATGGTTATTCGTACGCGAGAAAAATGCGAGGTGTTAGCTACGTATCGGGGGCGTTGACAATCAACTAAACACAGACATTTAACTGTCAGTGTCGTGCAATAATAAACGACTGCGAATGTGACAGTAATCCAAAGAGGCATCAAAATAACGAAAGTGTCTTTCAGAAATTAAACAAAGGGAAATTGAATTATGAACAAAAGAAAGAGTGTTGAACTGCCATGGGATATCAAATCTAATATAGAGCAGTGAATTCTGGATAATCTCCTCGCAAATGTCAGAGACTTCGATCGATGGAGAAATAGCCGAATGCGAAGGACGGGTAACGAGGAATGGGTAAGGAAAATAGGAAATAAATGCACACGTATACTTACAATCAAAAAATGATAGTTTATATTTCTAGAACAAGTAATGAGAAAACAGGGCTTAGAGAATTGATCACTCAAAGGGATGTACTGAAGGCAACGGATGTAGGATTATTCGGTTGGTTATTTACCTCAGTAATTTTACGTGAATAGATGATAAGATAATTACAAATAACGATGTTAAAGTGTCAGAAGCAACAGAAGTCGTGGAGAGACATGATGGCCAAGTCCTGAAGGGATATTTCATATAACCTTCCTCATGATTCTGAAAATAGATAGTAGAACATTAAAAAATAGAGGGATATTAAATAATTAAAATCGGTTAAAGGAACAAAAGAATGGACGTGGTGGAGGGCGATTATATAGCCTGATGTAATACAATAACCTGTCCCCCTATGAGTGACTACACTATGAATATATGTAAGTGATGTGGACCCAAAGTTGGGACCACGGAAGGAAAACACGGAACACGGATTGGAGGTAAGAAAGATATATTAAACAAAAAGGTTACAAAGATAGTGTAAGTGTAAGCGGAGCTTACTATGTGCTAGTGTCCAATATTGGTAGTCGTACGCGGCTGATACTACGGTATTAGAATACTCTCTCTCTATCTCTCTCTATCTCTCTCTCTCTCTATCTCTCTCTCTCTCTCTATCTCTCTCTTTCCTCCTCTTCTCCTAGAAATACTTTATATAGACCTGGAAGAGTCCATGTTGTAGGTATGTTACGGTCTCACAACACCCCACTTGCAAGAGTTTTCTTTTCTTTTTTTTTCTTTTGAAAAGGAGAAAAAAAAAGCATAAAACTGTTAATGCTTTTTTATCTTGGGATTTACGTCGAGTGGTTGAGCAAATTTCCTTTTCCTTCCTGAGCGTCGCACTTCAGGAGAGACTTGGGGCGTGTCGAGATCGAAGTGATCAAAAATTACGTCGATCGGCTCTTCACAGCTATTTTGTAGTGATTACTCCAATTCCTTCAACCGGCATTTTCAGAGCTGGTTCCAATGGCGTTTGTGAGTGTTTCTTGGGTGTAAGTGTAAGCGGAGCTTACTATGTGCTAGTGTCCAATATTGTTAGTCGTACGCGGCTGATACTACGGTATTAGAATACTCTCTCTCTCTCTCTTTCCCCCTCTTCTCCTAGATTGTTATATCGCATACTTTATATAGTCCTGGAAGAGTCCATGTTGTAGGTAGGTTACGGTCTCACAACACTAAGTCAACGGACTACAGAGACTAGCTGGGATATGTTCCATCTGTGCTGGTTAAACACTCTGCCTCCAGGCAGAGGGATCCCCAGACGAGGCTATGTCAAAGGGCTCGTCTCGGAAAACAGCTACCCGACCCAGTTTTATACAGGGTCAATTGGGAATTTTTGGCTGAGCCTACGGGCTCGGATATTCCACATTATACTCGTCCCTGTGCCACATCTGATCGCGTGGTGTGTTTATTGAAAGACTAGCTGGGATATGTTCCTGCTGTGCTGGTTATACTCTCTGTCTTCAAGCAGAGAGCATCCCCAGACGAGGCTATGTCTAAGGGAAGAGTCTCGTCTCGTCTCGTCTCGTCTCGAGAATCAACTACCCGATCCCGTTTTATACGGGCTCTACGGGGAATTTTAGCCGATCCTACGGGCTCGGATTACCCCACATTAAACTCGGCCTTGTGTCACATCCTACCTCGTAGGGAGGCTGATTAATATTTCTAGCTGGGATCTGTTGAGTACGACTCAGACTTACGCGAGAACGACCGACCTTCCAACAGTAGCACTCATTACTGGATTGACTTGCGACGACCTCGTGCATAACTATTAACTTTATTCTTATTGTACTGTTTTTTGGGGGTTTTTTGGGGGGGCTTTGGGGTTTTTTATAATAAACCTTTACTTATTTTATCCCTATTGTTTTTCAAGTATATATTCCGATTAGCATGGAATATAACATAGCCCATTCAGGAAAGGGCACAGCACATAGAAGATTAGACTGTGTTCTAAATGCTGTGAAATAACATTGAACGATGGTAATTAGACAAAATCCACGGAAGACGTGGAGAAACATGATCGTCCATATGCTGAAGGAATATGTCACATAACTTGCATGATGATTTATGAGAATAGATGGTAAAGTATTAAAAAGAAAGGAGGGATATTAAATGATCAAAATTGATTAAAGCAAGAAGGGATGTCATGGAGAGCAATGACCGTCCATATCTTGAAAGGATCCAGCACGTAGAAGAAGATTATACTGCAATTTTAATGTCGTGGAAAGGCTTAGGCTTATTTTATTATATGTCTGCTCCTGATAATATATAAACCCGGGATGTATCTTCTGTCTCTACGCGTTAGTGTGGCAAAAAAATATTTATTTCTCTGTTTCGTTACTATAAGTCTTTTCAATTGTTTGCGGTTATTCTAAGACGTGTCTAACAGTTCCGCTATTGTGTATGTGTGTGTGTTTTTCTTTTACCATTGATTTAATATTTGCCGTACCGTTCCATCTGGCGTTTTTATTTGGCTTCTACCGCCGTCTTTTCCGTTCTTTGTGTAACGATTCTTGCAATCCGCCTTCTGGTTAGTCACAAAAAGCGAAAACAATAACGGTCGGCATGTTCTCGCAAAGCGGTCTTACTTTATTTTCAGCAAAAACTTGCCAGTATATAGGGCCCGGGTGGAAAAAGGCTGTCAAAAAGCAAACAAAAATGTAGATGAGGAGGAATAAAGAGAAAGAGCGGAAAGCCCAGAATTCGAAAACACTTTTCAAAGACTCAACGAGTTCGACTTTGAATTGACAAGAAACAGGCAGGACGAAGTAAGGATCTACTGCCGAGAAGTACGCATTACAAATATACAGAAGAAAAAAAAAATGCAGCAGCGTTGGAACTGAAAATCTTGAAAGTGTGCTATTTGCCTGGAAGTAGTGGGAAGGGCTTTGAACAATACCCACCTCCCCACTGAATAAAAATGCAACAAACTTTTAGATCAAAATAGCAATTGAAAAGCAAGACTACCGAGGGCGCTACCTGTCACAACACAGATAAAATGGCTGCCTGAAACCCTTAAAAGTGACTGACAGGCAAATCGCTTCGGGGAATGTACTTTTCCCGCCATTTTTCTTTGATGCCAGTCACATGACGTACTGGTTTCAAGATCATTCTGAAGAGCATATTGTTATCTTTGGTGTTGTTTATTTTACTTGATCTTTATTTATTTGGAATTATTCCTGTTTGGATTTGACGTATATATTTTCTACAAAAGAATGAATGGCAAATCTTAAAATGTCATTGGAGGCGGAGCATCAGTGCACAAATCTGAAAAACTTTCAGATTTATTTCATCTAATCCAGAAAAAAAAATAATTCCTCTTTTTTACTGCTTTTTTTTCTTTGTTTAATATCTGATGAATATTTTCTTCCTTGACAAAAAATATAGACGTCATCCATCTTCAATATATCTTTAGTCATTCTTTGTAAAATATTTCCTTAACAGACCTTGACAAAACTTAACTATATATATTTATAAACAAACTTTATGTAATGGATTCGTTTGCATTTAAAGGTAATTCTGAAGAATTAGGCCACTGTTTAAGACATTTGAAATACGATTTAAACGATTTAACATACAGCTGTCTCGCAGAATTTGAGCTGAGTTCTCGAGAAAGGGGGGTTTAAAACAACGGCTCCTATTGCTATTACCGCATTACAATTCAGTTACGAATTGAGTTCTCCTGACCATTGGCGTATTCTGTGCGTGAAAAATATTAAAATTCCCCTTTCTCTGTGCCGTGAGACGATAGCCTAGGAGTAGGATATCCGACTGATATCGCATCTGTCGTGTTTCTATCCCTGCTTGAAGCAATCGGACGTCTAGCCACACTGAAGTGCTGTGATACAGCGAAGCAGTCTGTCAGTGGATGACACTATATATATATATATATATATATATATATATATATATATATATATATATATATATATATCTAAAAATAATGACCGATCCGTTTAATAAATAAGATTCGGGCGTCTATTAGAAATAAGGTGTTCGGTATAATAATGACTGAAGTCATCATCATAAATAGAAATCATATTTGATATTATTTACAGCTTTTGTTTTACAATGTGGCTTTTCAACACAAACATACGAGGGATAAATTGTCGTCTAAATTACGAAAAAAAAGAAAAGAAATTAATACTGACATCTCATTTTAAAATATATATTTAGCAAAGTTACACCAAACTATCTTGAAATACTAAAGAATAAAATTCAATCAAATCACCATTGGCTTCAACCACGACTGCTGCATCTCCTCGGAGTGGTTTCCTTTTGATGTTGGTTAATCCTGACATAATCCTTGCCTTCAATTCATCTCTCTTGTTACAAGGAGTTTTAGTAGTCTCTCTCTCAACTCTGCTCCACACATAATAATGAAGGGCGTTGTAGTCTGGGAAGTTAAGTAGCCAGATATAAAGGTTGATATGGTCGCAGAAATTGTCTGACAGCCATGACTGGGTTCTCTTCCTTGTGTAGCATGGCGCTGTGTCCTGTTGCCAGACATAGGGTCATTCAACAGCCACCATCTTAACCCAGAGCAGCACTACATCCTCAAGGCACTTTTTGTATGCCTCCGTGTTTAGTCTGAGGCCCTGAGGGAAAATGAATTCATGCATAACATTGTCACCACAAGTGAGCAGCTTCGTAATTACTACTAGATTTATCCAACTCTTTCCGAAGCTTGTCCTCAAACTGACACCGAAACACTTTGAAATGTTTGTATTGGAGCTTCCGGTGCGAATTCCAAGCAGTGAAGCAATTCGTTTCAAAATTCCTGGCAGAATAAATTGCGACATGTTTTTTTTCTGAAAGACGGTATCCAGTTGACGCTAATTCACTATGCATTCAACAAAATCAAATGCAAACAACGCGCATGCGCGAAATTAAAATTATGAAATAGCAACAATTTGCCGATCGCATCCTTTATTTACAAACTTACAAATATAAGAGAATTAAATAAAATCAGTTTTCGTCTAAAATATGTTTGATATTTACATGGAAGCAATTCTACGAAATAATCTAATAAAATAAAATGAATAATTAATTACGTAAGCAATTTAAAATGAACAAATAAATGATCAGTAATTCAAAATAACACAATTGTTATTGAAACCATCTCTATTTTCAGAATTATCTGATTGTTGAGGAATTTATTGTTCTTAATTTGTAAAATGATTTTCGAAAGCATAATTTATAACGACAAAATGAAACACAAATTTTAAATAAATCTAACATTTAATATATTTCTAAATGTTTAAATGAGGAAACGTCATTAAGATTTCAAATCTGCAGTTTGGGAGTCTACGTTTAGCGTTTGTTTTATGGAGTATAAATAAGATATTTGCTCATAATTAAATAGATTTACCGGATCATCTGAGCGTGATGAACGGTATTAGGCGATATTATAGAGTCGGCCTAGAGTTAAGTTGCTTCAACAATAAAAACAACAAATAAATACAAGAAATGAAAACAAATATTAAAAAAATCGGAAAAAAAAACAAAAACAAACAACTTAATATTTTCTAAGGAAAGTTTTAAAATGATCTGGTCGAAAAATTGTGTCGATAATAGCACCCCAGCCAAAAAATAAGACCAACAGACATAACAACTTTTGGAAGATGAGAAAATCTCTGAAAATTGCACCATCCGACATTGGCTTAATACAGACTCACATATGCTTATATATTGCTTAGTCTCAAGTGTTTGGACGAAAACGACGCAACGAATGAATGGTTTCAAATAATGACTCCAGGAGAAGTCATTTGTCGATTTCACTTCGGGTGACGCTGAACAAAATGAAAGGCCGAGATCGCTGGCTTCTGAAAAGCCTCTTCTTTTAATTTATTCACAGTTTGGTGCATTCATTTTGGTAAATAATCAAATGTCCATTGCATTCTTCCAGGAGGAATACAGCGTTTTTACTTTACAATAAATAAATAAAATAGAAAAAAAAATGTCATGTTTATCTTCCGCCCTAACACAGAAGCATTAACCAGAAATTGGTGTGAATAATCTTCCCTGGTGCTCGATGATTTGGAAATACAATCTACAGAAAATTAAAGGGAACGTTTCCGACTAAATGACGTCCCAATCGATTGAAGCGGTGAGTTTAATTGGTAAATACTTTGGAACTTAGCCAGAGTTTTACTTTTTACATTTTAATTCATTTTATTCATTTGTCTATGATTTTCTTTTTCTTTTTTTCTCAAGGCATCGATCATTTTTTTCCTTTTTTACTTTTTCACTTCCGTCGTATTTTTTTTTCTTTCTGGCTCATTTTTCTCAATCTTTCAATCCGTCTAAATTCCCCGCTTGTAAAGCAAAATTTATTGTTATTCAATAGCTATACGCTTTATACAGAATTCAGTCAGTTATGTGCCATGCGTGATACAAGATTAGGTGATCATGTATCTTTCTATACATGACTGACGAGGCAGATTTTTCACGCAGTAGGTTGCCATTACTTTCTGTGTTAGACCAGTGGCCATCCAAGGCTATAGAACCCGGTCTGTACTGCTATTTACCCACAGCTGGAAGGAGAAGAAAAGGATTTATACTTTTACCAAAGGTATTAGCACGTAAATGAATGTAATGGATACGACTGGAATTCGAACTCGGCTCTCCGATTTCTCAGTCCGAACCGCTTTCCATTACTCCACTGTGCCTATAGTCTCATCCTCTCCTATGACAATTCAGTCAGGTTTCGATCCTAGCTAGAGGCAACTGGACGCCTAGCCACACTGATGAGCTGTGATACAGCGACACTGTCTGTCTGTGGATGACTATATATATATATATATATATATATATATATATATATATATAGCTGGCCACTGGTATTCGAGGATACTCATTTACTAGGGCAGCTAGCCAATCGCTAATTCAGACATTCGTTCAGGCACATTCGTGTCTGTTCAACACCCACAGAGTCTACCTGTCGTTTATACTGCAACTATACTGAGCAGAACTTAATTACAGTTTCTGGGAGAGAGCTTGTTATCTAGCGTGTTCAACAATCTGAACGACACACTCAAACCCTCGGTCACGATGACTTGTGACTTCGTGCTTGCACAGCTATCGACGGTCCCCCAATTTCACTCACAAAGCTTGGGTCAACCCGTGATATGACTTTCCTACAATGCCTCCGGCTGGGATCGTCCCCCTCCAGACCGATAACATCAGGAAGTTTCCTTCCTTAAAAAAAAACAAGTCTGATGGTCAGAAAGTGAAAGTTCCAACCACTCAGCCACGCGTCCATATATATATATATATATATATATATATATATATATATATATATATATATTCACTACAGAATAATTAAGTCGATGAAAGATTATTACCTGTAGAACAACATTTCCGCCTAGAAAAACACGATTTCAAAACCCATGCCAAATTCATTATAATTGAGAGATTAGAAAAGTTCAGAGCAGATAACATTAGAAAGATTTTAGAGTTTCATGAAAATAAGTGGATACAACAGTTTAAAAACACACAGCCGGGCTAAACCATGAATTTAACAATATAGATAGTATTAAAAATCAAAACCTACCCACATTTCTCCTCCAGACAAGAGAGACATGATTACGGAAGTGTTGAGGCCTCACACTTATACATACACCCACACGAATATACACACTTACACACATCATCCTCACTCACTCCCTAATGATCCAAATGATAACACACACCCATAGTAATATACACGCTTACACATCATACTCACTCACTCACTCCCTAATGATCCAAATGATAACACACACCCATAGTAATATACACGCTTACACATCATACTCACTCACTCACTCCCTAATGATCCAAATGATAACACACACCCATAGTAATATACACGCTTACACATCATACTCACTCACTCACTCCCTAATGATCCAAATAATAACACACACCCATAGTAATATACACGCTTACACATCATACTCACTCAATCCCTAAGAACCAAATAACACACACACACACACTTAACAGAGACACATCCCCTTTCCAGGAACCAATAAAACTGTCAAAATGACCAACGGAATTCCGAGCAGCATGAATCCATCTAGCTCTTATCTCAAATAACAAGTTAAAAGAGACTGTTTGACCAACACAAGGACTGACCAAAATTCATGTTAAAAAAATAAAAAGAAACAAATGAAAACTACAGACAAAAGTTTATTTTCTCCATCAAGACATTCATTTCTGTAGTTCACTGCTACCAGCAAGCAGAAAAGTATTTTTCTCCTGATGATGGTCATGTTGGCCGAAACTAATCGAGGAATCTAAATGAAATAATAATAAAAACGAAGGAGTATTAATATACAAGCCAGTGTGTCTGAAGATTTTAATTTTGAATATTTTTTACTGTTCAATATATATATATATATATATATATATATATATATATATATATATATGAGGAAAACTTGCATTGTTTGCATTATTCCAACTGTTATCCTCATCTGTATTGCCATATTCACAACGTTTCGGCCTTTGTACGCCCCGGTGTTCTTCAGGTGATTGAGATTTAGAACCGAACCCTTTATTTCGTCCACCGGGGTAGATGCTTCTAGTTCCACGCGCCATGCCTATTTCGAATGAATCAGTTATTATCCTTTAGCATAACTGTCCAAGTTTTGTTGTTCACCACTGCTGTGGCCTGGTATTGAACTCACAACTCTTAGGTTCTAGTCACTGGATCTCACCAACGTTTTTATCCACTGGGCCCATGTCCTTGAGGACAAAAATCTTGGAGAATATTGAGAATACTAGCAATACATTTTCATAGTAAATATATACAGAAACAATCCAGTTTTGAATAAAAATTAACAAATCTCCAAAGAAATTAAATTTTAGCATTAAATGAACCCGTAAGGAGTTAATACGCCATTGAACAGATTAAGGCAAAATCAAACCCCAAAGAAGGCGATAATGTCACTAAGATGTGTGGGATTACTGAGAGTGAAAGTGAAGTGTGGAAAAAGCAGAATAAAAGAGCAGGTTTCACGAAGACAGATGATGATTATTAACGCTGCATTTTTAATATATATATATATATATATATATATATATATATATATATATATATATATATATATATATATATATATATATATATATATATATATATATATATAGATAGATAGATAGATAGATAGATAGGGGTGTATCAAAAATACTTTTGCAAACTTTGGTGGCGTGTTTCTCATAAAAAACAAAGAAAAAATTTTTATGTAAACAATGTCCTGATATCCTTCGTTTTTGTGTTATTCATTTTAAAATATGTGTTGCCAGGTAGACGGAACTACATTACTCATTCGTGTACATTTGTAGCTGGTCTTGAAAGTTTAACGTGTGTAGTAGTTAGTTAACTGGGAAGTGTTCCGTTTCACAATGGCAGGCTATTCATAACATGATCAGTTAGATATTTTTTTTACATACGGCCACGCCAATGGTAAGGGACGCGAAGCTGACACGGTTGTATCAGATTGCGTTTCTAGACCGAACGTAGCCAAGTCCTCCAACTTTTGTTGCTGTTTATCGTCGCATAGCTGAGGCCGGATCCGTGGCACCACAAAGTATGGATCGAAAAGGCCGAGATCTGCTCGTACGCCTGACAACGAATAACTCAGGCTGCCGGAGACGATCCAGATATCGGCACGCGTCAAGAGGTCCAAGCAAGTTGTATGACACATGGTACCACATGGAGGGTACTTAAAGAGCAGCTACTGTATCCGTATCATTTTCAACGTGCACAGGGTCTCTCGCCTGCTGATCAGTTAACACGTAAGAAATTTTGCCGATGGTTTATTGCACTAACTGCCGATCCGATTTTTGTCTCTTCAGAAGCAATGTTTAGAAGACATGGAATACCAAATTTACACAACCGACATTCATGGGCGAATCGGAATCCCCATGGTACAATAAAGGTTAGACACTAGCATCAATTTACGATTAATGTGTGGGTTGGAATTGTAGGTGACTGTCTAGTAGTTATCCCAGCACGTCTTACAAGAGCTGTCTACCGGGACTTTATTTCGAAAACACTTCTAAACCTGCTAGAGAATGTACCCCTGCTAATACGAAGTCGCATGTCGTCCATTCATGAGGGGACTTCAGAACATTGTTCGCGATGCCCTGGCTGACATCTACCATGAAAGATAGATAAGTAGGTGAGGTCAGGTTCCAAGGCCTGCACGTTCCCCTGGTAACGAAAAAAAGAATACTGAGATGTTACGTGACACCTGTCCTTCCTTACGGCAGCAAATGTTGGACGATTGATTGAAAGATGAAGAAGAGACTCGAAGCGACGGAGATGTGGTTCTACAAAAGCATGCTAAGGATATCATGGCTCCAGCATGTGAGCAACGATGAGGTCTTAGAGAGGATGCAAACAAGGAGGAGGCTTATAGTTAACACCAGGAAGAGTCAGCTGAAGTTACTGTGATACATAAGGAAGAAGAAGAGCCTGGAGAATCTGATACTCACGGGTCGAATAGAGGAAATTGAGACACGAGAAAACAACGCATGCCATACCTAGCGGCTTTAAGCAAGTGGATGATAGAATGTCATCTGAGGGAAGTGGCAAAGGAAGGGAACTTGTTGAGATCTGCAAGGTATAGAGGGAGATGGAGAGCCTCGATTGCCTACATCCTGAAAGGACACGTCACAGAGAAAGAAAAGAATGTTATTTGCTACAATCAAATCTCTACTGACTGATATTGAACTCCCATTACAAAAAAAAATGTGTTTACCTTACAGAAAAACACTGTTCGACTGAATGTTTTTGTTTTTTTTCTTCCAAACACAACTCAGACAATCTGCCTTGGTTTTCCATCCTGATTTTAAAGTCGGACATTTTTCCAGTTGGAAGTTTAATATAATATTCCGACACATATTATTAACTTGCTAAACCAATGTGACATTCTAGCAGTAAATCTCAGGATAAAATGTCACCTGAATTTCCTTGTTTCATTTTAATGTATCCTTCTACCGTTCTATCTGTTAATATTTCTTTCACTCTCCATTATTCTATGTGGGTGTACGTCATGCTGAAGATATGTGTCTGTTTTAGCCTTGTCGATAATCATCCGTAAACCCAATCGAACGGAATATGGTACAAGGCCGGGTGTAAAGTGGGAGGCAAAGCGTACATGGAGGAGGAACAAAAATTACTCAAGCACGTTCGGCACTTTCAGTTTTGCGGACGCCTCTAGCAGCAATTAATGAATCTAACCGCCATTTTGAGGGAGAGATATTGCCTGGTGAAATGGTGAGCCCCTGGGGTTTGAGCACATCCGGCCCGTCTACATATATGCTTCAGTATGCAATTATGTTCGCAAGTACATTCATAGATTTTTCCATAAATATATTAACAAAATAAAATCTCCATCACTGTCAATTTCTTAGACATTTGCCACGGTGTTTTCGTTTCAGCACTTAACGAAACATCTATCAAAACACACACACAGACACATCTATCTATCTATCTATCTATCTATCTATCTATCTATCTATCTATCTATCTGTCTGTCTGTCTGTCTCTCTCTCTCTCTCTCTCTCTATATATATATATATATATATATATATATATATATATATATATATATATATATATATATATATATATATATGAGAAAATATATATAAAATATACTTGTAAAGTATGCTATATTTTTGGGGTAAAATTTTTCAATATTCTGGATAGAGTGTAAATATAAACAGTTTGAACATGTGGTACACAGAGATAAACACTTGAAGAATGTGTTCAGTGTTCAAACGTGAAAAAGACTGTCGCTATTCGCTGTTGAACACTGTGTGCAAAATGCTTATACACACGCACCCACACGCACACACACACACATAAACCCACACATACGCGCGCGCACACACACACACACATATGACTGATTGAATAAATTACAGATATTATGTCTGCTAATTTTTAATAAAATCCGTCCATACTAACGAATAACCTTCCGTGTATTGATGTTAAAGGATGAGAGAAATGTGCTATAGCTGTTTAAATTTCCTTTTTATTCTTTTATCACCCAAGTACTTCACAGCACTTTCTAATATCATTATCAGGGTTGAAATTGGTAAGGCAAAAATCATGTATTGCTATCCATTATTGAATTTTTCTTTTACGTTCAAATGCTATGGTTGACAGTTATGCTTTAATGTTCATTAAAACGTGAATAGTTTTCCATAAAGGAATTTTTGTTTTATGATTAAATGTTATGGTCGAGCATGCATTAAAGCCTGAAACATATATATATATATATATATATATATATATATATATATATATATATATATATATATATGTATGTATGTGTGTGTGCATGGTATAAATCGGAGAGCAAGTATTTAGCGCAAGAAGTCTGATTAACAAGAACGGACAAGTTCTATTTTCTTCATTTTTTATTGTATTTTTCCAATATTCGGATTAGGTGTAGATAAACTATCCGAAGTTCATATTTTTATATTTTTATTCAGGAATTTTCAACTTTTCTAGTCATTATGAATAAGTGATGTGGGAGTTAGGCTTCCTTTAACTGCATCCTGGTTTTCTTTGAGAAGCTGAATGTTTGAAATGGTCTACAGTGACGTCATTTCTAAAGGCTAATGGGAATGAGGCCAGGCAGAATATGAACTTCTAATAATTTATCCAAAACCTCATTCACCATGCCCAGTACCTTATCCGAAAACTAGAAAAATACAAAAACAAAAAAAAATTAAGCACACAGACCTTGACCGTTCTTTTTGATCAAACTTGTTTGTATATCTCTTATTTTCAAATTTACATTTCATTCTTCATATAAGCCCAATATTAATATCCGGTTTGAATTCTCATAAAACCTCTTCTCTTTAAGACTAATAACTTCTACCCTCCCCTGACCATTGCCTCGTGCTTTTCGTCTGACTGAAACATTGAAATATATGAATTCAGTATTAGTTTTTGTTGTTTTCTTTTCTTGTTAGCTTTCACAGTTAAACTCCTAATTCCGTCAGAAACTCCGTCTATACCGGTGTTGAATAAGACTGACGAATTTCCTCGGTTGGAATAAGCTTATTCCCCATATGAGGTGATTTAGGATTCTATTGTATATATATATATATATATATATATATATATATATATATATATATATATATATATATATATATAATTATTTATTCGAATATTATAACATAAATATGTTATAAAATCACTACAAAAATAGTCATTTTGTTTCAACACTTCTGGTGTCTTATCAAGTGATGGTGTTCAGTATAGAATAAAGGGTTTTAAAAGGTTCAAATCAATCAAACACCCCTCGCTAGGGGAAACACTGTTACGTAAGCTGGAATGACCAATCAAAATGCAAGTATATGAAAATTCAAAAAACTTGACAACGGAGTTAGGTTAAAATAATTATTTAATTCTTTAATGTTAGGGATAGACTAAAATAGAATTCATTCTAAATAGTAAATATTAAATTATACTATAAAAATAAAAATAAAAAATTAACAATTTTAAATTTAATATATATTAAGTTTCAAAATTTAAAAGTATTTAAAGAAGAAACTGTGGAAAAAATACATGTTTTTTATTTATAAATAGAAATATATGTATTTTTTTTCCTAAAAGTCAATAAAAACAAAATTTTTATCGTCAAAATATTTGTGATATTATCAAGCGGAAAGAACAAACATGTGATTATTAAATTATATTTTTTTAAACTTTTTTGAATGTTCAAAATGTTTGTTTTTCTTACGTCAGCGTGTGATTATAAATTAGTAGAGAAAATTTTAGCGTCTGATTAGAGTGAAAAGAATAGTGCAAAATTCCTGCAAAAATCTAATAATTGCCAGATTTTAATAAAACTTTCCGGATTTATTCAACAATAAATGAAATTATTTCAGAAATGTCAATTTTTAGAATATCTTCGTAAAGAATATTTTTAAATATGTGTTACCAATCCAGTTATTTAATTTTATGAAATTTCAAGAAATTCATTTTTGTCATGCTTAATGCTTTTACACTCCCTTGGATCATTAAAATCATTCATTCATTTATTGTAACCTCAGTTACAGAAAGTCTTCTATCAATTGTAAAATAAAAAATGCAATAAAACTAAGATATTATTTAATAAGAAAAGCGCTTTTAATTGATTTTATGAATAATATATATAATGCATACAATTTACGTGAGAAAAACCTCGCTGAATATTGAATTTTACCCGAATTATTTTCCTTTATAAATTTCAAAAATTTGAATTAGAATAATTTATAGTTTTAAATCTTTTAAAATTGTGTGTTAATTTATAGAGGTTATGTGATATTGTTAAGTAAAAACTATGTTTACCAACATAAATGGAAAATTTGAAAATTTTCCTATTTTAATACGAATTCTTAATGTTTTTTGTCTATATAAATATGCCGAATTTTGTAGAAACTCGATACTATCAGAAAATAAGAGCGTCATCTATAGAAAATTTAAAATCAAACTACATAGAATTCAATTCAATAAGACATTATATTACATATAATATTTTCCTCTTTTAATATTACTTAGTGGTTAAAAGATTACATAAAAAGGCGCTCACCTTATATTCATCAAGTAATTTTTCCAGATATATCCACCGTAGTAATGTATTTCAAATATAAATCCGTCATGAAAACATTAAGATATATATATATATATATATATATATATATATATATATATATCGTTCTCTCTCTTTCTTTCTGTCTCTGTCTCTCTACCTGTCTCACTCTCTCTATATCTATCTATCTATCTATCTATCTATCTATCTATATATATATATATATATATATATAGTTCATCTCTCGATTTTGATATATATGAGCGCACATCTGAATTAAACCGAGAGACTAACTGCTACCACGCACACACACTTAACACACACTTAACACACACACAAACACATACACACAAACACACTCACACAAACACATCCATACATATGTATATATGTATATATATATATATATATATAATTGTGACTGTGTGTGCATGTGGAGGAAAATTACATTTTTTTTTGTTTTTACGTCATTCGTTTCTTCGCCACCCCCGATTTTTCTGAAATAAAACTTTCTTTTCGCTTTATTTTCCTTCCACTTTTTGTTCTTCCTTCATTTACTTTGCTCTTGGCCATTTCCCTTCGGCATTTTTTGTTTCCATTTTGCATCAACAACCCAATCTCTTTTC
This sequence comes from Acanthosepion pharaonis, assembly GCA_903632075.3. Lineage (NCBI taxonomy): Eukaryota > Metazoa > Mollusca > Cephalopoda > Sepiida > Sepiidae > Acanthosepion > Acanthosepion pharaonis. The sequence continues at coordinate 2,061,671 of CAHIKZ030001635.1, read as the reverse complement.
CATTTCTCTAATTGCATCATTTACTGTCTCTTTGTCTTCCGTCTTACTTTGATTTTTTGTTTTTATTGTTGTTTCACTTTTGGTCGCTTTTTAGTTCCTGAATTCATTTTATTTCTTTCATTTTATCCCATGTTATTTTTTTTCTTCTTCTTCTATTCGCTTTCATCCTTTCATTTCTTCTTTGTGTATTTCCTAATCTGAAATTTCTTCCTGTCATCTTTCACTCGTTCATTTATCTCTGACTTTTTCTTCCCTGATTGCAAATTTTCTGTCTATTTACTTACATTTCCTAATGACGTATATTCTTTCCAATTTCCTCTTGTCACTTCTTCATTTCACTTCTTATAATGCTACTTAGAGTCTCAACAAGAATTTCAAAGGTTTCCTCTAGGATATGATGCCAAGATGTTAACAGCAGTTAATTTAAGTGATGCAAGTTACGTAATGGGAAGAACTTTTTGGTCCATCACCCTCCATAATTACGCAATGGGATTGAAATCTGGGGTGTTTACTCGCTACATCGACACAATACTTCTTATTTCTGTAACCGTAGCCTTCCGACACATACAGTGAGAGACGATGCGTTTTTCAGCTTCAACGATGTCTCTGCCATCGTAGGAGGCATTTGGCATGAAAAGGTATACTTATTCTCTCACTAATGTTGAGGTCGGGTTTCGCGACCAAGTAAGTACCACGTGAATAACAGGACTGCAGAATGTCGCTGAAACCATAATAATGTTTCTACCAGCTTCTAGTTTTGCTATAATCTTTCTGTTGCCATCACTTCCAGACTATATTTTGACATCTACTTTATTCAAGGAGAAAACGGGTATCACCGGACCAGAGGTAAAAAAGGTCTAATTCGTCCGTTCACATCAACACAATGAACACTTCTTTTTAAAGCAGTTGCCCATTAAACCATACAGTGAGACATAGATAAGTGTTTCTACATGACAAACACTGTATTTGATAAATCCCGGCATCTGAAATGATGTTGAATCTTTTTTCCTTCCGAATTATGTCTCAGAATTTCTTGAAGGTTGTGGTAAATTCACTAGTGTTTAGAATAGCTAATTTATTTTCCATTTTTTAGATCGACTGTTAAAGCTTAAGTTTTTGAATCTTATGTTGTTGATGTTAAAAGTGTTAGAGTTTTTTGTGTATATATATATATATATATATAACTAGTGAACGAGTCAAAATGACTTAACTCTCTTTATAGTCCACCAATAGAAGGTTAACCAATCAGAAGCCGCAGAACATTGTATCCGTTGTGTATAAAGGCGTCCATTTTTGTTTATCCTACCCGAATGACAGTGCCAGTTTGTCAGGCGAGGATGACAGAAGGATGAACTAAACTCTGCTACTTTGCTGCGATATCCACTGCTCACCTGAACTACACTTTCCTACTGTCTCCGAAATATTCACTGCTAACCTCTGGATTCTATACTCGAAGACGACCGTCATGAATTTGTAACAAAAAGTTCTGGACACTGCCGACAGCATTTTTAACATCAACAACACAAAATTCAGAATTATACCTTCTAACACTCTATCAGCAAAATTTGAAAATAAATTATATCACCAACACTAGGGTCTTACCACGTCACATAGAAGCAAAAGAGAAGACATCTTACTAATGGCGACTTCCTGTCTTTATCATCGTAGAATGCACTTGAGTTAGGTGTACTTATCTGTCACTGATGTCGAAGTATGGAGTTCGTGTTAAAGTAGCTTCCACATGAATTATAGGACCCAATATTTTTCTGCCGAATGTCATCAAAATCCCCATACTGCATCCACCGGCTTCTTGCTTGCCCACAATATTTCTGGTGCCATCACATTCCACACCGTACTTTGATGTATACATTATTCAAAGAGAAAACGGGACTCGTCGGACAAGGCGAACTTTGTCTAATGATAAAATCTCCAGTTCTTCCGCTCGCATATACACTGAAGAAGCTTTCAGCATTGTACATGTGTTTCCAGGCGTAAGATTCCCCGCCTGCCGTTACGCAGCGTGATAAGCGAATTATGTGTATATATATAATATATACCTTATTTATATTCGGTATCGTTTTAGTTTTATCTATTTTGGTTTTACGGCGTATCAAACACAATGGGTTTTTAATGCCGACAAGATTTTTAGGATAGATTCATATGAATACAATATGTATTCTTTGTAAGAAAAAAATTTTTAGATTAGGTTTCATTGATGTATTTTCAAATGTATTGCTGGTAATTTTTTTTTAATATGTATCGCTGGTACTTTTATAATAATAATCTCTCTTTCCCTCTATTCAACATGTTATTATCAGATTCTCCAATCCCTCCTTTCTCGTCTCGCAGAAATTTCAGCTGCATCTTCCTATTGGTACGTATAAGCTTCCTTCTTGTTTGCATCCTCTCCAAAATTTAATCGTTGCTCACAAGCTCGGTCCATGATATCCTTAGCATTCTTCTGTAGAACCATATCTCCGTTGCCTCAAGTCTCTTCTTCATCTTTCAGGAGACCCTCCAACATTCACTGCCGTAGAGGACAGATGTCCTGTAGCAGCTCAGTACTTTTTTCTTTGTTGCCAAAGAAATCCTCCTGTCTCGTGATACACTCACTAGCTTTTGGAATGCGTGTTTGGCCATTCCTAATACATCTTCGGATTTCAGCGTCGCCCATACCATCCGATTTCGAAACACTTCCGAGATATTTAAATTTCCCCACCTGCTCGATTTTAGTACCCCCGACCTGCAAATCGCATTTCGGGCTCCTCCTCTTACTGATGACCAAGCATTCTGTCTTCTTGTAGTTTATGCTTAGTTCCTTTTTTCTCACTCTCCTCCGCCGCCTTCTGTGTGAGAAATTCTGCAATTAAAGCTAAGCTCCTATTGGCTAATTTATGCCACACCGTATTTTGTACCGACGAAGCTCTTTGGTTGAATTTTCCTTTGCTTTTCGCGGGCATTTTCAACTGCCCGTGCATTTTTTTCAGTTGCTGCAAAATCTTCGAGATGGCAGGACTCATATTTCTCTCACATTGCGGAGCTTTCAGCGCCCAAAATTAAGCCTAAATGACTAGGCAATTATTCTTCTTGTCTCATATTCTAGAGACTTTTTAAGGCTGAATAATTCAGTCTGTTTATTGACTGTCGTCACATTATGTACTTTTACATGAAGAACCTTTCTGCATGCTCTCGACAAATAGCCGAGTTTTTATTTCAGCAACCAAATTGGTAATGCTCCTGTTCGACGACCGTCAAGTTCCTGCTTCTTCGAATCTGCCTAGAGGCCAGTTGAGTCCTACAGAAAAGAAAAATACAACCACTTCTTTGAAGTAACTACCCCACCCTATTCACAGGGGCGCAAAAGGGTATAATCTTATTTGTAAAGACGAAATAAAATTTGTATTGAATTTTAAGGTAGGCTTTGTTTGAATTTTATGTCTTTTCTTGTCTCTGCCGGGGTTAAACCGTGTGAGAAGAAATTCTCACATCTGTAGAAGATTTTGTAATTTCTTTACCATGTCTGCTATCAGTATTCTGCCATTTGTGTATCTTATGTTATTAAGATTGTGGCTGCCAATGATGAATCCTAGTAGGACTTCCAGTTGCCTCGCTGTATAGGTTGAATAAGTCCGGTGAGAAGACACATCCTTGCCGTACGCCCCTTTCTATTCTTGTATAATGCTGAACTCATTCGCTTTGCGTATGCATGTCGTTTGCTGCCAGTAAAGTTTCTTGATTATTCTAATATCTTTCCGAAATACTGCGCTTAAATTCATAAAGTCCAGGTACCTTCGAGCAAAGTTCCTAACTTCATTAGAGCAATTACCATGAAAGTATTTATAGGAAAAGCTCAGGGTAGCTACATTACGGCGCTGGGGAAGTGACTGAATTTGGAATGCCGAGTCACCACCCAAAATATTGCAGAATATATATATGTATGTATATATATATATATATATCTGTGTGTGTGTGTGTTCATGGGATTATTATTTATCCCTCTACGACCTACAGTTTGCTCCTAATTTTTCAAATCTCCATACCGCAATGCAAGTTGGCTCCCTGTGCCGTGCCAGGAAATTTTACTCCCCGAAATCGATGCTCCAGATCTACAAATCAACAATTCGCCCTTGCATGGAGTATTGCTGCCATATATGGTCTGGTGCCCCTTCTGTTTGCCTCGGGGTTCTTGATAGGCCCCAGAGGCGGATATGCAATATAATTGGCCCTATTCTGGCATCTCGTCTACAGTCACTTTCTCACAGACGCGCCGTCCCCTCTCTCTGTCTGTTTTACAAATACTTACATGGACATTGCTCCGAGGAGATGCATTCGCTGGTTCCCAGGCTTCATGAGTTCAAGCGCCCTACGAGGCTGGCATCCCGCTCTCACCCCTTCACTGTCGAAACTTCTAAATGTAGCCGTACTCTAATAGCTTCATGTCTCGCACTTCTCGCCTGTGGAACTCCCTTCCCTATTCCACTTTCCCTGAGAGCTATAATCTCCAGCTATTCAAATGTAATGTCAATCGACATCTCCAGTTGCCTTGATCTATCCACTACCCTTCTCTTCATACCCTCTTCTATCACTCCTATCTGATCTCGCTCTATATTTTCTGTAATGGCTTTCTCGTCCTAATGGCTTCTCGCCTTGCTTGGGGTGAAATGCTTAAAAAAAATACATACATATATATATATATATATATATATATATATATATATATATATATATATATATAATAATCTCAGACAAATTGTTTCGCTGTATCACAATTTCTTAGTGTAGCTATATATATAAACAGACATTGAGTTCAAAACCGAGTTGAGACCTATTTCATGATTGAACGCAATCTTCAGGTCATCTCTCTTCTGTTTAAGCTTGGCTATTTATATACGCTAGTGAATGGTGTATTGTGAGTAGTAAGGACTATTGTATTAACCTAACGGCTACAGCAGTTAGGCAGAAATGGTTATATTTCAAATTATACTAGAAGTTATTTAGTAGAAATAATTGTGGTTATCTGTAGCTATTATAGTTTTGACTAATTTATGTTATTATTGTCATATAGTATTTTTTTTAAATTTATTGCCTAATTATTTCTTTGTTCTTTTCTTCTTTTTAGACGTTTAATTTCTATGATTCTTTCTTTTCACATCCTTTTTAGCTTTACGTTTATATTCTTTTCTTTCTTTTTTCTTTCCTTTTTTTCCTACATTTTTTTTAAATTTTCTTAAAGTATTTCTTTTTCTTTTCATCTTATTTCTATATTCCCCATTGCCACTTACCATCCGTTTACCTGTCTTCTAACAAACAGTTTTTATTTTTGTTGTACCAAGTAAATAGTTAAAAAATAACAAACCCAGTGTTGCACATATATTAAACAGTAAGTACAACAGAAGCGAATTACACGACTAGTGAGTGTGTCGGTTGACCCAGCGTTCAATCGATTCGACTGTTAATATTTAACAGCCCCCACCAACGAGGGATATATGTGACACAAAGCCAAGTTTAGCGTAGGTTCTCCGAGTCCGTAGGCTCGGCCAAAAATATTCCCTTAGAACCCGTATAACGGGTTCAGGGCCTGTCTACCTTCCCGGACGAAACTTTGCCCTTCGGCAAAGCATCGTTCGGGTTCCTCTCTGCCGAGGTAGAGAGTTCGACAGTTACGAGCAGTCTGGTCGACTGTTAATATTTATCTGACAGGAGGGTGTATGTGGCACAAGGCCGAGTTTAACGTGGGTTCACCGAGCCCGGAGGCTCGGCCAAAAATATTCCCTTTGAACCCGCCTAAACGGGTTCAGCGACTGTCTACCTCCTCGTCCGAGTTCCTCTCCGATCGAGGCAGAGAGTTTGACATGAATGAACAGTCTGGTCGATTGTTTCCCCAAGGCCTTCTCTCTTACTAATCTTATAGTAGGCGGAAGTGTCCAATATAGACTTTTTAGAAGGAAAACACCACAACAATTCTGTGAAATCGTTTCTTTTGCTTCATTTTTTTTTCTTTCCGTTTCCCTCTTTTCTGTCTGTCTGTGCGTTCCTTCCATCAGTCTTTTGCGGTATCGCATTGAAACACTGGTTCTCGTAAAATCACCGAAGTTAAGCAACGTCGAGTCTGTTTAGTACCTAGATGAATGACCTGTTGGAAATACCCGGTGCTTGGATGAATGGCTGTGTAATGGACAACGTCTCCAAATAGGAAATAGGACAACTTAGTTCGACTTCCGGTTGTACTATATCCACTTACATGCAAATTCATTTAGGAAAGGCAACAATCTGACTATTTATCAGTAAATCATTATTTTCCCCAAAAATGTCTTATAAGCTAAAAATATATTTTTTTTTTTTTGTCTGTAAATAACCTGCAGTAAAAAATCAAGCAATCTATTCGTCTTTTATTTGTTTACGGCATTATTTAAAATGTTTTCAAAAATGCTTTTCTCAACAATTCTTTTTGCTATTTTGTTATTGAATATTTGGCAATATTTATCTTTAGTAGTTTTTCTCTTTCTATCGTCGTCTCTTGTGGTCTTTGCATCATTTTATTTTATTTCTTATTTTTGTTATTTTTTCCTTTCTTCCCTTTCATTTCGCGCATAATACGATATTTCTTTCTTTCTTTTTTTCTTTTTTTCTCATACTTTTTCTTCTTTCACTATTTTTCTCTCCTTTACGCATTGATCTATGCATACTGCGTCTTCATCTTTTAATTTAGTTTATAAATATTTATCTGAAGGTCGGATTGAGGACTCGGAGAGCCGATTTGAATTCTAGCCGAGTCCATTATATTCACTTACGTGTTAATACCCTTCGGAAAGCTATGAATACTCTTTCTTTCTTTCTTACTGTCTTTCTTTCTTACTGTCTTTCTTTGTTCCTTTCTTTCTTTCTTTCCTTCTTTCTTACTTTCTTTTTTTGTTCCTTTCTTGCTTTCTTTCTTTCTTTTTTTCTTTCTTTGTTCCTTTCGTTCTTTCTTTCTTTCTTAATGTATTTCTTTGTTCCTTTCTTTCTTTCTTTGTTCTTTTCTTTCTTTGTTCCTTTCTTTCTTACTTTCTTTCTTTGTTCTTTCCTTCTTTCTTTCTTTCTTTCTTTCTTACTGTCTTTCTTTGTTCCTTTCTTTCTTTCTTTGTTCCTTTCTTTCTGTCTTTCTTTGTTCCTTTCCTTCTTTCTTTCTTTCTTACTTTCTTTGTTTGTTTGTTTCTTTCTTTCTTTGTTTCTTTCTTTTTTCCTTTCGTTCTTTCTTTCTTTCTTACTATCTTTCTTTGTTCCTTTCTTTCTTTCTTACTATCTTTCTTTCTTTCTTTCTTTCTTTCTTTCTTCCTTCCTTTCTTTCTTTGCTCCTTTCTTTCTTACTATATTTCTTTCTTTCTTTCTTCGTTTCTTTCTTTCTTTCTTTCTTTCTTTCTTTATCTCCTATCTTCTCTGACCTGTGCCTCGTGTTTCTTTTTTCTGTTCTTGTATTTTTCTTCCTACTCTTCCCATTCTCTCGTTCTTCTTTCTTTCTCTTTCATCTTCTTCCCCCATTTCATTTTTGTTGTAAATCTCTCACTCTCTCTCTCTCTCTTTCCCTCTGTCTCTCTTTCTCCTTCCTTCTTATACGAAACTCTCAACAATTTCCCCCAGTTTCTCCTTTTCATCCTCAACAAAAATTAAATTTCCTTCTTACTTCCAATCTTCATGAATATATTTCCTCCTCTCGACCCACATATCTTGTTCTTATTCATTAGCCCTGCCTCGCTAGATTCCCCCTTCAATCACTTCCCACTGCTTTTCTAGCCACTTCTCTGCCTCCGTCCATGCTATTTTTCCAGTGAGTGTGCCATTCCCTGCAAATGAACACAGACCATTCTTTGTTCGCTTACGATGGGAAGCTGACGCCCAACCTCAAAGAAAAAACGATAAACTCAATTCCAGATAAGCCAGTCTTTATTCTATCAATTCCCACCGACCCCAATTAAGAACAGGTTTGTCATAACATTTACTTCAAACATCATCATCAGCAGCAGCAGCAGCATCATTGTTACTATTTTTCAACTTCAGATTATTAATAATAATAATAATAATAATAATGAGTGACAAATTAACGTCATCCTCATCCTGTACTAACACGTAACTAAGATAATTCTATTTCCTCACTGCTACAAGAGTAAAGCATTCAAGTCAGTGAGAAAAATCCGCGTTTGAAATGGTTCTCTTTCTTGTGTCATGTACCTTCACGACATGGCTGATAGTGGCTCTCCGCAGCCTCGCCATATTTTAGAGCTCTAAGTGTTTTTTTTTTTTCCTTCTGACAAGCCTCCAATTACCTTTCGCATAAGCTCTATTTTACCTTTGAAATGGAATTCTTTGGAATTGAGACTCAGGGTCTCAATTCCAACTTTACCTGTCTAATAAATTTCACCTGTCTCATTCTGATTCTGTGTATAAACGTCTTTTTTGTTTCTGTTTTTCTTAAGAATTCTTAGTTATCATGCTATTCTTAGCATTCACTAGAGCCACATTTGTGATGCCTTCAGTCCTCTCTTCATCTGTGGGGAAATTTCCAGCATTCACAAGCCTATAACAGGATTGATATTACAATTATATATTATTATATACAATTATATATATATATATATATATATATATATATATATATATATATATATATATATATATTATTATTATTATTATTATATATATTACTGGATATAACAGGATTGATTATTAGATAAGAGTTCAGCGCGCTTTCTTTGTGTCTAACGAACATTATCCGTTTCTTAATAGTTTGTTTAGTTTTTAGAATGCACCTTTTGCGATTCCAGTGTGCAGCCGGATTTCGGTGTTGCATTTACTATCCTTTACTATAAAAGCATAGGTCGTCCTCATTAGAATGATCGTCCTTGGTGTGACGATAAACTACATCCGGCAGCAAGACCTCTGATCGGGAGATTGGAGGTTTTAAGAATTGTTGAACCATGTCTTGATTGCTATTGCTGCTATGCCGACCCTGACCCGGTGTGACGGTACGTGTCTGAGTCCCAACTAGGGGAAAATAGTGAACACCCAAACAAAAACCAACAGGGCATTTTTATATTAAAATAACCAACAATACATTTTATAGAAAAATTATAATTAATTCAACACAATAATATAAAAATGCATTTTTATAGTAAAATTACAAACAACAATAGATTTTGCGATCTACAATATATATATATATATATATATATATATATATATATATATATATATATATATATATATAGTTGACGCTATAAAATTGTGTAAAAATATTTAGATTTCGGAATAACCCATACAGGTGTTGATATGCCGTTGAAATATTAATCAGTCATTAGAATAATTGACATACTCTTCTTACTATTTGGTTTTATGTCGGGTGTTTTATGACGTTAACTTTAGTTTTTTTATGTGATATGCCTCTTCAGCATATCACTGATCATGACCCTCCACTACTTCCTGTCCTTCGGATCTCTAATCACTGTCTGTGCACTTACGGTCCCTCGGTTTGTGTTTCATTCTTGCGTCTATAAAAGTTAGGTAGGTTACTCGATGTTTCTATTTGCTCTTCTTGCCTTCAACCTCTTCTGTGAGAATAAAATTCTATAAGACGACTTTACTTATTATGTCTTCCAACATTTCCATCCGGGCCTTTCTGGTTATATGTTCAAGTGTTCTTTGTGCTCCTCTTTTTAGCAAGATATCTTCATGCTTCATCCATAATATTCTCTGCATCATTTGTTGAACAACAATCCCTCTTGCCTAAAGTTGCTTCATCAATATTTTCAAAAGATAAAGCATATTATATATTACTGAGAAGACGATGGCTACGCAGAGGACATCTTATGAGTCAAATAAGAACACAGGTAGAATTCGTTAGAACAATTCAGAAAGACGTAGAATGATGAAATATAATAAAATATAGGAATCTTAAGGTAAACATTACACATAGGCCACAATCTAACTTCCAAAAAATAGGGGAAAAAAAGAAAAATTAAACATGATTGGGTTGAACAGTGATCTACTGGGAACTTTCAAGTGACTTTTGTTCAGCCATATAAACAGATGCTACATGAAGACTCTTCAGAAGTAGGTTAGAAAATAAAAATAATCTGAAAGTTAAAGGATTAAAATAGACGTGCGTTATCTAAAATACAAATCATCCAATTGACTTGGTGAAAACAAAACAATATATAATGTTTGAGGCTGCAAATAAGGAGAAGTGAAAATTGGAGAAGCACCAAGTCGTTGCCCGAAAACTAAAAAAAGAAAAAAAAGATGGGGAAAAACAACCGTAAAAGTAAAGAAAACATCAAGCTATAGATTGTGCTCATCATCAATGGCGTCTGTGGAACGATATCAAAGATTCTTCCGATGATACGGAAAAAAATAAATGTCTGCAAAATATCTGAATCCATTTAGGCAACAACAGCGCTGATATTGACGTGATTACTGAGGAGATTGTAAGACATATTAGAAGATGTGTTACTATGATAATAATCATATTCATCCAGTGTAGTAGCAGGAGTAGAAATAATAATAATAATAATAATAATAATAATAATAATAATAATAATAATAATGCATTTAATGGACACAGTTATGATGTCCGACTCAACAATGCGACATCAGCAGGGCCTTGCGGGATATTTTATCACAAGTGACTATCATTTTCAACGGACATCTTCAGGTAAACATTCTGAAAATAAATTCAAAATCTACTTACCATTCAACTAGCAAAATGTATGAAGACAATTACATAGGCAAACAATGGGGGAATGAAAAAAATAACAATTTTCCATGAGATGTATACTAAACTATTTGCTCTAACGAGATGTCATGGCCCCTATCATGTTACTCACGTTTGAGTTGCATTCCATTCACGCTGGCAGCTTTTCGTTCAATTTGCCGCGTTGATAAAGACTTGTGTAATTTTTATATATTTTTTTATACTTGTAGGCTATTTTTATACATAACTTGAAGATGACATACATACTGTCGAAATATTATTAAACACTGTGGCTTTTCTTAAATCGCGCAATTCTTTTGTCATGTTGCAAAATATTAGAAGAGTTATATCAATCATATTGTTTAATAATAATAATTATAGTGATAGCGTGTCCCAAGACCGAACGTGGTCGTAGGGTTTCTGCGCAGTTGAGCACCTAACCATTTCTATGCACATATTTATAATTAAACAAATGATTTTATGCAAATTTATAATCAGCCATTTATATGACTGCAGTTTAACGGATATGTGCATGCCAATATCGACGTGTTGAATTGTATTTCATGCATTAGTATGGAAGAGCTGTATAATCGTTGGAGTCAGACTGGTGAGACTGGGTGTTTAAAAATGATCAACTAGAAGTACAACTATAGATAAATGGTCAGAAAAATATAAATCCAGTGAGTGGCAGTTCTGTGATGGTAAAGCCCTGTTTGATAAAAGAGATGGCGGGTTAGGAGAGGACGGCTAGACTGATTCAAACTTATGGAAAGGCAACATTAGCTCAAAAAATTACTATTTAAAAGGAGAGCATCTGTAAACGCAGAAAACCTGTAAAACCTTAAAGAAATCGGCTACAACTGCATAAGACCACACCGGGTGCCACTCCTCTCAGTAAAGAAAAAAATGTACCAAGAATACATTAGAGTTCTTAGATATTCAGATAGCAGATCCAGAATTTGGTATGAGTAACAAGAAGTAAGAATCCATCTTGTCTTGTATCAACTGTTCAGGCATACCTTGTACTGGTGATGTAATTGCATGATTGATCAATTTCTTTGAGTCTTTTTTTACGATTAACCAACATTTTGCAGGTTATTTAAAGCCAGAAAATATTTGTAGATACTAAAATATTTTTTGTTGATAATAATGATTTACTGATAGAATTCCTAATAATTAACATAGCTTTTCCAACGGCATCTTTGTTACTATTTTTCAACTTCAGAATAATAATAATAATAATAATTGTTGTGGATTCCGAGATGAATTCGGTCTCCAAGGAATGACAAACGCAATAATTAAATATAAGAAATAAAATGTATTTACACAATCATACAAAGAGTAATACTGTTAGTAATTCCAGGAACGCGGTTAGTAGCAAATACAGATGGATATATACAGTCTCGAAGTAGGACTTCCTTAGAGTCTACGTGCTTGTATCTGACTTCTACAAGAGGCTACCTCACACTATCTCCGTTCGTATATCTCTCTCTCTCTCTCTCTCTCTCTCTCTCTCTCTCTCTCTCTCTGGGTATTTAACGGCAGCACTCCAAGTAACACTGGTAGAGTCCACTTATATGAAAAGGGGAGGACCCCATAACAATAATAATAATAATAATAATAAGACAAATTAACATCCTCCTCATTCTGTACTAACGCACAACTAAGATAATTCTATTTCCTCACTGCTACAAGAGTAAAGCATTCAAATCAGTGGGAAAAATCAGAGTTTCAAATGGGTCTTCTTCTTGTGCCATGTCCCTTCAGGACATGGCTGATAATGGCTCTCCGCAGCCTCAACCATATTTTAGAGCTCTAAGTGTTTTTGTCCCTCTGCCAGGCCTACAAATCCCTTTTCACGTGTATGTAAATATAGCGACCCCAACTGCAACTCCTCTCTTCGATTTCCGAGCCGTTACCCATTTCATCACCCACACCATTTAAGTTTACAGCACGTGGTATTTCGAAACGGTCACCCATCTTGGCACTGATCAAGCTCGAATTTGCTTAACTTCTTTTATGCGAACTGGTGTTTCAACGTGCTATGTCAAAGGCTCGATTGAAGGGACGCACGGACAAGCAGAGATGACGGAAACGGAAAGAAACAATATGAAACAAAGGAAAGAATTTCACAAAATAAAAAGCGTTTGTCAGAAGATAAGTAAATCGGAAGGTAACTGTCAATGAGAAATAGAGAGATAAAGAAACACTTCAAGAGAAAAGGTATTGAGAAAAAAAAAGAAAATAATGAAAACGTATAGGTAAAAAGTATATGTAAAGCAAGAAGAATAGAATTAAATCTTTGAAAAGGAGGAAATAAATTATTAGTGTGCAAATGAGAAAAAAGAACTATATAACAATAATTACATACATATATATATATATATATATATATATATATATATAAAGAAAGAACAGTAAAATATATAATCCGGCGTTATTATAGATATTTTTTATTTTTACAAAATAGTGATCAATGTAAATTTATAGAGCTTTAAAATATTTTTTTTTTTTTTTTTGCTTTTTTACTGTTAATACCGTAATTTCCTTGTAGTTTTTTTTTGTGATTCGTTCTGTTTAATGAAGAAGTAAACTCTCCATCTCATCCTTCGTATGAGTTCCTCTGTTTTTTCCTTAATATCACGAAATATTCCTTTTGTTGGTATTAGGAATGTTCTTCGGAGAAATTCCGAAAATTTATTTTCATTTTTCTTCTTGTTTTTTAAAGTGCTCTTCTTGTTAAAATTTTAAAGAAAAAAAAAGCGGAAAATTTTAAGTGCTATATATATTGATATATATTTTTGTTTTTTTGTACTAGTTTTTTTTAAGTTTCATTTATTCTCTATGATTAAGATTTTTTTTTTAATTTTGTGTCCGTTCTTTTCATTAGAATGTGTAACAATTGCAATTTTTATATATCCGAGTTGTATTTTCAATCAAGTTTTTTGTTTCCAGGGACTTTATTTTAAACACGGTTTTTGACGTGTTGATGTGTGTTTAAATTATTTTTTTTTTTGTTTATTCTCAGTCTTTTTTCTTCTTTAGAAAATGGTTATACTTGTATTTTCAACAAGTCTGTTGAGTCTAGGTTTACATGATAGAAATGATTCCTAATTAAGCTATGGGAAAGGTGTAATTTCGTCAATTCCATAATAATTCACGAATTTAGTTTGATCAAGAAAACAGGGACAAGGGTCAAAACACTATGAAAGTGTGAAAATAGGTTTTAATACCAGCAATACATTTTTGTCAAAGATTAATACCAGCAATAATTATTTGAAGAAAAAATAATCTTTTGAAGAAAAAATTATTACCAGCAATACTTTTTGCGAAAAAAATATTACCAGCAATACATTTTTTGGAAAAAATATTACCTGCAATACATCTTTGGAAAAAAAAAATATTACCAGCAGTGAAAATCTTATCGGCATTAAATAACCCACAGAGTTTGATATGCCGTAAACCAAACGAAACCAAACGATATTTACTGGAGGCGGTGATATGTGTTTTATGTTGTAGTTTGCTGAAGTCGTATTTTGGAATACAATTTGATTTAAGTAAAGATATTATATGGATTAATGTCATGAAAGTATTATTTCATGTTTGTTGTTTGGTAGTATTTTTAACAGATTTAGGTGAATTCGCTACAGTTCCTTATTCATACTGTTGGTATTTTTACTATAAATATCTATTGTTGGTAACTTTTTCATACGAAAATATATTGCTAGTATTTTTACTATAAAAATGTATTTTTATAATTTCATAATACTTTGTTTTTTGCGTGGAGGTAAAATATTTGCCCATAGATTGAACCTTAGCAGGTTCTACCACCTAGGTTCAGGATGGACCTGGAAGCATCAGCAAATAATTGGTGGATCCAGGCTCCCCAGTGCTTCTAATCTCCCAATCAGAAGCCTTGCTGCTGAATGTAGTTTATCATCATACCCAGAACTAACAAGGAACAGAGCTATAAGTTTTCCGTGTTAAAATGCTGTGTCTAATCACCACATCGCAATCTTAAAAATCACATTTAGGATGTGGTGGACAGCGAGATTCGAATCCCAGTTGTGTAGCCAAAAGATCAAGAAGAATTTCGGGACGACATAATAAAATCACGAATCCAAATTACCAAATAGTGCTGCCAGAAAATCTTTGAATTGACGTCAAAAAGAATAAAGACGGTTCAGAAAGCAGAGGAATATTCAGTCCGGTACTAAAAGATATTTAATAAAGTGATAAGCTACAACAGGACAGCCATCAAACTGGTTATAGTGGAAAATGTGTTTCCCGACCAACCTCTAGAAACTCGAGGGTATCCCTGCGATTCTCCTATGGGCACTATTAACATCTTGATCCGATGGTAAGAATGAGTCAAGGTAACTGGAGTCTGCATGTGAACCATACGATTCGACTCTTGCAGAAAGACAGTTCGGTTTTGAAAATAATCGATATAAGGAACTGGAAACCTCTTTTTTGTTCGTTATTAAATCAACACAGTTTTCATTTCTACTAGACGCAATAAATCTCTGTCCAAAAGAACCTGTATGAATAGTATGCCGCCAGCTCAAGTAAACACTAATATACAATATACAACCAAGGCGTGTCACAGACATATATAGTATTCCACCACGTGTTGTAGAGACAACACATTTACTGCGGTCATAGCAACAGGAGTGTGTCTAAAGCAAGATAGACTGACGGAGCCCAACCCACTCCATGAATACAGAGTTTTCCTTCTCCTAGACGGGTTGCCCTGCTATTTAACACATAGCTGAAGTAAGTTGGGATATTAGCCTTAAATAGGCGAAGCAGAATTGTAAAGGAATCGACTTTTTGCCACCCCCCACCTTAACCGTCATTCCATATGTGACGATAACCATCACTTCATCCCTGCCTCCTGCGTACAGGATAAGCGAAACGAACAAGAAAACTTATTGCAACATTTAGAGGGAGACAGATGTAATTTCCGGGATACCTGAAGAGGAAAGAAAGCCTGGAAAATTTAATACACGCAAGACGTATTTAAGGCAACAGAACTAAAAGGAAATCGATAAGCAAATTACTTAGCGAATTTGTGTGAATGGATGGTACGGCAGAGAATGGATGGTAAATGATAAAATCATTTTAAAAAATAACAGAGATGTGGAGAGCCATGATCGCTCACGTCCTGAAATGACTTGTCATATATAAGAAAAAAGATCTACCATGCTGCAACAATTCAAAACCAAAATTCGGAAGCAGCGTATTCTGTAGAGTCTTGTCTCTTGTTCTTTGTCAAGAATTGTTGACTTGTGTAAATAATGAAGGGCAAATTCTCCCCAGTAAACAAAATAAATCTGATTCCGGATGCGTAAGACAAATTCTGAGGAAAAATCAGGAATCGGCAAACCTGATGTTGTCTCAGACACAATTTTACACCTCAGCATAATATAGTGATTTATTAAGCTTAGACGTGGCACAAGGCCATGTGTATTGGGTACCCAGTGAGTAACGAACTCACTAATCAGTCATAACTGATCTACCGGGACAAGCTTTCTAACCATTACATCACTTCGAAGAGCACAATTAATATTCTAAGCGTAGCTTCGATGTGACCCAAGGCCAACTGTGTGGAGTGAAGATGTTACTCACATTTCAGTCGGAAATGATCCTGCGAATCAAGTTTGCTAACCATTACACCACCTCGAAGAGTACCTACCAGAAAATATGTTTTTGAAATAAAATAATTTCAGAAAATTCGAACCAATATTAATATGAAGACGATGCATTTTGTGATTAATTATTAGAGTAATTAATTTTGATTATTAATGAATAATAATTTATGATGGTGAAAATAATTATAATTATTTCTAAAAATCCAATATTATAATATGATTATTTCTTTCTTTATTACAATAATAAAAATAATAATAATAATAATAATAATAATTATTATTATTATTATTATTATTATTATTATTATTATTATTATTATTGCTGTTGTTGTTATAACAATTTTAAAGATTTCGGATTATTTATTAGATTAATGAACATAATTATTTTAAAAAGCGTTAATGAAAAATTATTGAAAACATTATTAAAATTGATTGTAATAATACAATTTTTTATCGCAATAATTATCATTTACTTAAGTGATCGAAATTCGGCTCTAAGCAAAAGCCAGGTACCCCCCACAGGCCAGGCCGAACGAACAATCACTGCGCCAGCAATCGGAGTTCGGAACAGATCAAGAGCCAGTTATGTGAAAATTGTCGAAATTTGAGACTGATTAAGAGCCAGGTCTGCGAAAATTTCGGAGTCAGAGAATAAACAAAGCCGGGTCAGCGCAAGTGTTAATCGTTATACGGTCTACCTTACTTTCCGACAGCATATATATGTGCAAAGCTAAAGTAGATAATACTGTGTCAATAAAACAAACATTCTGCATGGACGTTGATGAACTGTTCCTTCGGGGCAGAAGAGGTTATGTATCCTCCTCAAATATCGAGGTATCAAGCGAATGGTGTCACCTTTTCACTCATGCATCAATAATGTATAGTCTTCTTCTTTTATGTGTCGTATCTTTTCAGGACGTGGGGATCATGGCTCTCAACATCTTCCTGTCTTTGTTGTCCTTAGTTTAATCTTCTATATATTCTAATATCTAATGCTAAATATTTACAAAAGCTCGTGATGTCCGTTATGCGCTGTTTTCATTTCTGTCTTTTAACTTCCCTATGTCTTGTGAATGTCAACTGTTCTAAGCCCACTTTAACCAGGATCTGTCCTAGAAATGTCAACTGTCTCTTCCTGATGTTAAGTAAAAGAGTCCTTTTTGTTTCCATTTTTCTCTAAAACTTCGTCGTTGCTCACTTCTTCAGTCTATCGTATTCTCACCATTCTTCTGAAAATGGATTTAGGACAGTTTATCCATTATTTTCTGAACGATGTGCAAAAACCTATTTGAAATTTGCCATTGATGTTGTATTTAAATTTCTGAAAATCGTAGGTGACAGGGAAGCATGGGACCGGAAGAGATTTCAACAGGCGGGAAGTACGAGAAAAGAAACTATTAGAATAGAACTTTCGGTTACATCCAGCTATTTCGAGAGGAACCCAAACACACAAAACACGCAGAAATATATAATATATATATATATATATATATATATATATATATATATATATATATATATATATATATATCGGAATTGCAGGACGATTATTTGACTTAATATAATCATTCCTGTCAAACCGTAACATTAATACTTGTTCTAACCTAACTGATAACTTGTTTGTGTAGTTGGAAATCGCCCCCCCTACCTCTGGAAAAAAAGAAAAAAAAATGTCCCTTTCCTTAGAATAGAACATTGGGACTTATACTAAGTTAAAACGTAGTGTTGCATAAGTATAAAATACTAAAAATATTCCATCCTATCCCCCTTAACGCGCGTATAGTGCCAGAATGGGCACTGCCAACTACTTACCGGCCCTTATCTGTTTGTCTATTGTCACTGTTATGTGTTATATGTAATAGGAGCAGGTAGACCCTCCTACCGCCCGGTCAACACTCCTCCCCCTTCCCCTAGACAAGCGCAGAGGCTCACACCTTATTTCCTGTCTAAGAAGGGATTCCCGGCACTTTTCTCTCTCTCTGGCCTCTGTACGAGTACTGATGTGTTTCTCCAGTGACGTGCGCAGTCTGTGGCATTTCCTCTTCATTTTGAGGGTACACGGTTGACAGTTCACTGATTGCTGTTTCCGACTGGTAGTTAGGAGCCCTAACTCTTGCGTAGCGTCTTAAGCGGCCGCTCTGATCAACAGTTGTATAATACCGGGGTGTTTGTAGTGCCATGACGCGCATGGATCGGTGTCCCTGCAGTCACCTCCGGTGGGCAACCCTGAGGCCAGACTATTATGCAGGCTGTGCCAACTCCTCTCTGCTCACGTTGCGGTCGATAACCATCTGCTTCTCTATACTTCAGGCCTTCTCATCTTCCAACAATCACTCAACATGAAGACTCGAATGAATCAAAAAAGTAAACCTAAACCAGCCCCGCAAAAATCACCTAAACCCCTCAACATTTCGTTCGCCAACATCCGTGGCATTGGAACAAACTTCTGCAGTTTGGAATCTTTCCTCTCTGCAAACTGCCCGGATATACTGGCTCTGTGTGAGACAACCTTGTCTCGTCTATTCCCTCCTCTGATCTCTCGATCCCTGGCTACCTTCCTCTCCTCAGGAAAGACTCTCTAACCCACATGCACGGCCTTGGTGTCTATGTCAAGGACCATCTCCCCGTGGCCAGAGAGCTGTCTCTCGAATCGCCAGACCTGTCGTACATGTGTCTCCGACTATCTCTCCTCAATGCCGTAAGCTATCTCTTCTTCCTCTATTGCTCTCCATCCTCTCAAGACTGTGGGATACTTGATAGCATATCTGACAGCATAGACAAGGCCCTCTCTCTCCACCCGTTTGCTCATATATTCGTGTTTGGTGACTTTAATGCCCATCACAACAAGTGGCTCGAGAATGCTACTACTGACCGGGCTGGCATTCAAACATTTAACTTCTCAATTTCTCAATCCCTCACGCAGATAGTCGACTTCCCCACGCGTTTTGCCCTCGACCTGGCAGGTAAGGCCTCTCTTCTCGACCTGTGTTTTACCTCCATCCCCGAATCTTGTAGCGCCACATAGCTCTGCCGCTTGGCAACTCTGATCACGCTGTGGTATCTGTCAACGTTTCCTTCAATTCCACGCCCTGAAAAGAACCTCCCATCACAAGAACCTCGTTCTACTATCAACGAGCGGATTGAGACTCGTTCCGTGACTTCCTCCGCGATGTCCCCTGGGATGGTGTCTTTACACTCCCTGTCCAAGAATGTGCTTCTGAGGTCTCATCCTGGGTTAAAACTGGAATCGACGCTTTCATCCCCTCAAGGAAATTTAAGGTCAAGTCGCACTCCTCCCCTTGGTTCTCCGCTGCTTGCTCATCTGCCATCGCCCATAGGAATCACTTCTTTCACCGATTCCGTAGCGACATGTCTGACTGCAATAGACGCCTCTTTGCCTCTGCCCGTAACGAGTGTAAGCGTGTCCTCAACGAAGCTAAATCAATATTTGCTGCTCGAATGAAGGAACGTATTGCATCTCACAAATTTGGCTCCAAAGATTATTGGCGAGTCTGCAAGAGCGTCCTGAATAATCGAAAACCCTCCATACCTCCTTTATTCAACCAGTTCGAGGTCTTGACCTCCTCTACCGACAAGGCTGAATGCTTTGCTCGGAAATTCTCATTTAATTCAACGCTCGACTCCACCGGTGTACCCATACCAGACTTCCCTCTTAGAACTGAGGCCTTACTGAGCGGCTTACACATAACCCCGTCATTGGTACTGGGCATTATCTCCACTTTAGACCCCCACAAGACTAGTGGTGGAGATGGCATACCAGCCATTGTCCTGAAGAAATGCGCGCCTGAGCTAGCACCCGCCCTCTCTAAACTGTATAATTACTGCCTCAAGGAATCATGTTTTCCTGACTGCTGGAAGTCCTCATCCATTGTTCCTGTGTTTAAGAACTATGGAGACCCCTCTGACCCCACTAATTACCGTCCTATTAGTCTCCTACCCCTCTTCGGCAAAGTCTTCGAAGCCCTAATCAATGCCAAAGTGGTTAATCACCTCACATCCCATAATCTGCTCTCAGACAAGCAATATGGTTTCCGCTACGCCCGATCTACAGCTGATGTGCTTACGGCCATCACGGAAACCGTCTACCAAGCCCTTCAAAATAACGGTGAGGCTCGTGCTGTGGCCCTCGACATCTCCAAAGCATTCGATAGGGTTTGGCACGCCGGCATTCTTCGTAAGCTCCAGGGGTATGGTGTTACTGGTCAACTGTTTGATCTAATACAATCATTCCTGTCTAACCGAGAAATGAAGGTCGTTCTCAACGGATTCTCCTCCAGTTCCTATCCCACTAACGCAGGTGTGCCCCAAGGCTCCATCCTTGGTCCCACTCTTTTCCTTATTTTCATCAATGACCTTCCTGAAGCTATAGATTCCCAAGTCGGCATCTATGCAGACGACACTACAATTTACTCCTGCCTCAAAAACAAGTCTAGTGTCGGCGACAAAACTAACCTTGCCGTGCGTCTTGAAATGGACCTCCAATCGGTTGTTAACTGGGGCAAGAATTGTCTGGTCAACTTTAACGCCACAAAAACTAAATTACTCTCCATTAACCACCATAGAGATCCTTCCCTGCCCCCCATTAAAATGTCTGATAGTCAACTTCCTGAGAGCAACTCCCTGCGTCTGCTCGGTCTCACGCTAACTGCTGACCTGAGATGGAACAAATACATTGAGTCAATTGCTTCTTCCACCGCGAGGAAAGTTGGCTCTCTGTGCCGCGCCAGGAAATTTTTCTCCCCTTAATCGATACTTCAAATATACAAAACAACCATTCACCCTTGCATGGAGTATTGCTGCCATATATGGGCTGGAGCACCTTCTGCTTACCTCGGAGTTCTTGACAAGATCCAGAGACGGATATGTAATCTAATTGGCCCTGATCTAGCGTCTTGTTTGCAGCCACTCTCTCACAGACGCGCCGTCGCCTCTCTCTGTCTTTTCTACAAATACTTCCATGGTAACTGCTCTGATGAGGTGCTCTCTCTGGTTCCCAGACTCCATGAATTCAAGCGCCCTACGAGGCTGGCATCCCGCCCCCACCCTTACACCGTAGAAACCTTCAAATGTAGCCGTCTCTTCTACTCCAATAGCTTCATACCTCGCACCTCTCGCCAGTGGAACACCCTCCCCAATTACTGTTTCCCTGAAAGCTATAATCTCCAACTATTCAAATGTAATGTCAATCGACATCTCCAATTACCTTGATCTACCCACTATCCTTCTCCTCTTCCTTTCTCCTATCACTCTTATCTGTTCTCGCTCCAAATCTTCCGCAACCCTCTGCATCCTAGTGGCTTCACGCCTTGCTCGGGGCACAATGCTTAAAAAAAAAATATATATATATATATATATATATTTGTTTGAATAAAAAAACAGACCACGTTAAGATTCCATGTAATAAGCTATTTCACCATAACCCCTTTAACAGGGTTCTGGATCATCAGACTTTACTTCCAAAAGCTGAAATGAAAAATGAAAAGAAATTCACACGTTTTTACGGACCTCATCAAGTATACGTAAAATTAACGAAGTGAGGAAGTGAATTGGTATATATATATATATATATATATATATATATATATATATATATATATATATAGAGAGAGAGAGAGAGAGAGAGAGAGATGGAGAGAGAGGAGAAAGAAAGAGAGAGAGAGAATGAGAAATTAAACAAATTAAAATGTGATAGGAAATTGTAAATAAGTTATGCGATACATGCGAAGAAACAGACACATGGATCAAATTTAAAATAACAACAGCATTGCTCAATAATTACAGAATAAGGAAACCCGAAATAGCGTTCCAGATTCTAACAGAGCTGTAATGGTAAATGGCAACGAGGAATAGGACTCATGATGTCGGCCTATAACTGTAAATATGATTTTCTCGCCAATATATATATATATATATATATATATATATATATATATATATATATAACCGGCACTACAAAATTTTAATTTGGAATAAGTAAGACCCTGAAGACGACATTGGGCTAATGTCTAAAGTACACGGAATAAATAATATGTATCAGCACGATATATTCTCTCTCTTTCTTTAATAATGCCACTAAAATGTTGCCCGTGAATTTTTCATATTCACGAACAATTGAAAATAAGTAAGCAGAACTTGTCTAAATTCTTCAATGAAACACCTCAATATATATATATATATATATATATATATATATATATATATATATATGACGGTTACACACCCTGGCCCAGTGTCGGATCCTTTGGTTTACGGCGCCAACGGTGACGTCGCTCCTCCTGGTCGCTCCTCCTGGGTCCAAGCGTGCCGCTCCAACCCTTTGGTCAGATGATCACCAGCCTCGCCTTTCCCGACTCGCTTCCAATACCTGGTCACTAAAGCAACTATACCGATCTCCGGTCTGTCTACCCACGCTGTGTTTAGATCTTAGACAGACGGGACCAGCAGGGATCGGGGCCGATACAAGTTGAGTCCGACGGGGGTGGCAAAACACAAATAAAATAAAAACTCACGACACCAAACAAAATTGCTGATAAAAAGGGTAACAACCTTTTATATCTTAAAGTCCGTTACATAAAAACAAAAGTGTTCTCATTTCCCGACCCGTCCTGTGAACTATGGCACCAAGCTTCTATCACAAAAATAGCAAAAAAAAAAAATGTCGAACTACCTACTTTCTAGAATCATGTATGTATGTCGGCGTGTGGTTCAGTTCGACATTGGGCTAATTTCTATCGGTCGTTCGCAGTTGGTTCTTCTCTTCGACGTGAACTGTATTTCTTCTTCTTCGTTTGTTTAGACTGGTAGATTTCTTGTTTCAACCCAGTGGAAGATTTCTTGCTTCGTTTCAGTGGAAGATTTCTTGCTTCGATTCAGTGGAAGATTTCTTGCTTCAATTCGGTGGAAGATTTCTTGCTTCAATTCGGTGGAAGATTTCTTGTCTTCAACTTGGGCTGGAAGATTTCTTGTTTCGAGGATTCTTCTGTCGTCCGAGGGTGAACTGCAACTCACGCCCAACCTAACTCCAACTTCAGCCCAACTTCAGCTCCAACTGATTTCTGCCGACTGGGGTCCTGCTTATATTGACGCCGCAACAAACCGGGGTGGGTCGGTCGGCGTCAGGGGTTTCTCGATAATTTCAAAAGCCGTATTAATTTTGACTTTCCATTATCGTTATTGTTTTCACCCCTACTTTCTCACAGTGCTCTTGGGGGGGCGGCGCATATCTATTTCTCTTAGTCTCTCTCATGTCAGGTGATCGCTCTCAACCAATCGTTCTCGATCGAACCTTTCTTTCTCTTCTTTTCCGCAGCCCACGTGACCGCCTCGTCCAACAGTTATTGATCGAGGTTTTCTTTCCTTCTTCTTCCGCGGTCACGTGATTGTATTCGACCAATTGTTATTGACCGAACACCCTCTCCCTTTTGTTGGCGGGTGTGGTTACATCGTGCTGGTTTTAAAAAAAAAAAATCCGATTTCGCACCTTTTTTGCACGTACGCAAAATGACAATCCTTGCCCTCTCTCACCTGGACTTTGTCAAACAGCCCGCTGCTAATTAGTCTTGACTTTTTAGAAAGGATCTTTTCCGCCTTCCTGGCGCCCTCCGTGGTCCAAAACAATTGCTCTTCTTTTTACCTCTTTGTTTTCCTGATAGCCGAGAATCTTAATTATCTAGGTCGAAATATCTCTACTTTCTTAACGTGGGTGTCCAATTCTTAACAGGTCAATTCCGTATATCGTTTTCCCAGTCACTTCCCCAACCCAAAGACACTTTCTCTCTGACTAAAGTAAAATTCATTTCTATTATTCTAATTTAAAAGTTACCTTTCGTTATTTTGATAAGAATTCTTCTACGAAAATGTCGGTCAGCGCTCGCGACCGATATCTCCAATTCTATTCTTTCAACAAAAATTAAGGTCAGTCAGAGGCTCTGACCGACATCTGGTCCACACCCAGCGGCCTGTTTTGATATCATGTCTTTTCCTTTCTTTCCCCCTTTTGTTATTATCTTTCCTTTCTTCCTTTTTCCTTTCTTTCTTTTTCCTTGCTTTAGGATCGTTTAGTACATTCTTAGTGAATTATTTTCAACCCAGTTATTTTCCGTTTTAAAGAAAAAAAAATTAACAACCTGTTTAATAAACTGAATAAGAAAAAATTAACTCATATTTCTATGAATATTTCCAATAAATGCAAGGTGCCATAATCCTCCCCTAACCGATTTGTCATTTACCCGTAAATGACACCTAAACCCAATTACATCATTTAACATGCACCATGCATTCGTCTCATGCAATTCTATTCTACTTTCTAACATGCAAGGGTAATGTTCTTTCCATTTTCTTTTGTTCTACATGCAATGAAATGTTCTTTTCATTTTCTTTTGTTCTACATGCAATGAAATGTTCTTTTCATTTTCTTCTGTTCTACATGCAATGAAATGTTCTTTTCATTTTCTTTTGTTCTACATGCAATGTAATGTTCTTTTCATTTTCTTTTGTTCTACATGCAATGAAATGTTCTTTTCATTTTCTTTTTGTTCTACATGCAATGTAATGTTCTTTTCATTTTCTTTTGTTCTACATGCAATGAAATGTTCTTTTTCATTTTCTTTTGTTCTACATGCAATGAAATGTGTGCGTGTGTCTGTAGGTGCAGATGTGTTCTTTAGGGTTTGTTCTTCTTGGTCAATGTTTTCCTCTCTGCTGTGGGAGGTTTTTCCGCCGCACGTGGTGGTCTCACGCCAGCCTCCTCCATTGGTCTTCCAGCAATTTCTTCGCCAGTTCTGTCTGAGTGAGGAACACCGCTCGGCATCTCCCTCTCGAGTTGTTGCATGCTCACTAGACTGTCGTTCGCTAATCTTCTCCTACTCTTAATCTTCCATATTATTACACCCCCGATGGCTACAACTAGGAATGTACCCATTACTATTGACCAACTTATCGCGATCTGCTCATCGTCTTCCCAAGCTACACCTTCGTCTCCCCAACGCACTTAACTTATCTCTTAAGTGATCCATATCGATCTTTTCTATTGGCTTCATTAATACTGGCATCTTATTTAAGGTAACATTAGAGAATCTCTTCACTATCGGCTCCCATAATTCTGTACAATTGACTAAGCCTCTACCAATCATCTCTACGAGTGAATCTTTTCTTCATACCTTTCTTCCATCTGGTAATAGGGGGCAAGGAGATGGACACCCCAACCGCCGAACATCCCATGGGTAGCGACACCAGGGATAACGGTGGCCTTATTCTTAATGTCCTTGTGGACTCTCCCCACATACCCTAGACAGGCTGATATGTTTCTGTGTGGCTACCGCCCACCCCCGTCTGAAACACTGATAGCTTGTGGTAATGCCGAGTTTGTTAATACCTCTACTTGGCAGATTCTTTTGATTCCTTCTCCCTTCCTTCAAACAATTCTAGTATGCACAGTTTGCGGTTACCAGTTTTATAGATAGGGCTCAACGAGGTACAGGTCCCCAGGGTATCATCTCTACATCTTCTAGCTTCTTCAGCTGATAGCAACATGAATTTCGTTCTCCCCAATTTAATGCTATGTAGTCTGCTTCTACCTTGTACCTAGCTATCATTCCTGAAAGGTAACAAATTCTCTTGTTGTTATTCTTCACAATCACTTAGTCTCGCTCGACTCATCACTCAATCATTTCATAACTTTTCTCTTAGTTCGGCTCCTCCCTCCTCTAACTAACCCCTAGCAGACAGAATGGTCTGGTCAGGTGTGCGTGGCGCCCACTCTAAAGGTCGTACTTTAAGACACTACTGGTGATCAATCAGCAATGCCAATAATTCTTCCGTCCCTCGTGAGGTGCAGCCCATGACTCCATCCCTCCACTCACATCTACCATAGTCAGACAGTAGGATTTTGGATGAGCCAGTGTCGCTATCTGTCGACACTAAATGCTCCTATTCTGCACAGCCCTTTTGTTCTACTGAGATTTGGGGTTCTTCTCCCTCCCTGATCTCATCTTCTGAGGTGATTCCTGCTCAACCCCCAACCTTCTTGCTGTGGTTAATTCTCGTCCAGGAGGTTCCTTGTCCTCTTCTTCATCCCCTGATTCTTCTTCCTGTTTAGAGTCTTCGCCTTGAATGTCTTCGATACCTCTCGACTCTATGTCTA
Organism: Acanthosepion pharaonis; assembly: GCA_903632075.3. NCBI lineage: Eukaryota > Metazoa > Mollusca > Cephalopoda > Sepiida > Sepiidae > Acanthosepion > Acanthosepion pharaonis. The sequence goes on along the minus strand of CAHIKZ030001635.1, from coordinate 2,035,132 downwards.
AACTTTTCTTGTTCCTTATCCTTTCCTTAAGCTGGGAAAGGGGTATTCGATCCTCCTCCTCCCACTCGCTGGACCCTTCGTCCTGCTCAGGGTGCCTCTTTTTAAAGCCTTCGACTGTTTGTTTGGACCTCTTCGTCTTTTTCTTCCTTTTCTTCGGACATGGGGGTGCGATGGCGATTTCACAGGGTCTTCTCTGCACTGATTCAGTCGACGACTGAACATCGCTAATCCCCGCTGAGGGTTCCAACTCCGTCCTCGGACTGCTTCGTTTATCTGGTCAAGTCGACCTATCTCCTCATCTTCCTCAGAGTCTTCCTCCGTCTCCATTTCTTCCGGTTCAACCAGAGTTACCTTCCTCTTCCTTGTCTTCTTAGGCCTCGGCTCGCTCATTTCCAGGTTAGCTATTTCAGCCTTCTTCAGATCATTGGCATGAACCCTCCTCGCTCGTCCTGCCACTTGATCCCATATTACATATGATACAGGGCCCGTCTGCTCTACTATCCGGTAGTACGGTTCCCATCTCTGGTCTAGTTTTCCTTCTCTCTGGTGGATTTTATAGTAGACAGGGTCTCCAACCCTCAATTCTACCACCTTTCTTTCAGCATTCACCCTTTCATTTCTTTTCTTCTGGGCCCTCTTTATTCTTCTTCTGGCCTGTACGAATATCTTATGTTGCTGTTCCAGCAATAGTTGATGATGATCTTCTCCCATATACCTTCTTCAGGGGCTTCAGTAGGTTATCTACAGGCAGGACCACGTCTCTGCCAAACAACAAAAAATAAGGAGAAAATCGGGAGGTTTCGTTTATCGTAAACCTCACGGCCGCCAGAGCCTGCGTCAAATACAAGTCCCAATTTCCAGTGTTTTCTCTGACCAACTTGGCCAATACATCTCCCAAGGTTCTATGAAACCTTTCCACTTTAGCATTTCCCTGGGGGTGATATGGGGATGTTTTTATGTGCTCTACATTCAAACCTGTCAAAACCTCTCTCATGATGCTGTTCACATTCTCCGTGCCATTATCTGTTACCAATTGCACAGGGGCACCATACCTAGGGAAGATTTCGCTTATTATCAACCCGGCCACAGTTCTGGCCTTCTTGTCTGGTACTGCAAATGCTTCAGGCCAATTTGTTAGCCAATCGACAAAACTCACTATATAGTTGTTTCCTTGTGCAGTTTCCCCATATGGTCCTGATACATCCATACTCACTTTCTCGAAGGGAAAGTTTGGTACGTCTGTCTCCTCAAGGGTGCCAATTCCTGCCTTCTGCTCTGCGACTGGCACACTACACAACTCGAACATAGTTAGTGACTTCTCCGTACAGTTTGGGCCAATAGTACTTTCTTCCTATGAGATCACATGTCCTATCAATTCCCATGTGACCCAACCTCTCGTGGCACTGTTCCAATATCTCTGGTCTTAAACTTTTGGGCACATACAACTTGGGTTTGATTTCTTCATCCCTTCCTGAGAGATAATACAGCCTTTCCTCTATTATGGCATACTTGGTGGTCTCTCCTGCCTTCACCTTCTCTCTTAGAGCAGCTATTTCACTGTCTGCTTGCTCCTTTCCGATTCCTTCCGTCCAGTAGGGATCGGTTATTATCTGGGCGTCCCCTTCTTCGTCCGATTCTAACATAGGGCGATCTTTTAGCTTATTAGAGTTAATTACTCCTATTCTATAGGCTTTATCATCTACTCCCTGTTCTACCTTTACAGATCTTTCTTCCAGTTGCTTCGGTATTCTTGAGAGTAAATCTGCGCACGTGTTTTCCCTTCCTGCCAAATACTCTATCTTACAGTGGTAGCCACTTAACTTAAGTGCCCACTGTTGAATTTTTTCTTATTATTTGTCCACTCTGCCTGCAATAGATACTGCAGAGGCTTGTGGTCCGTCTTTATAGTGAAGACCGCACCATTTAAATAGTAGTCCAGCTTTTGGAGAGCATACATGATAGCATATGCTTCCCTCTCTATTACTGGCCACCTCTGTTGTGTCTCTGAGAGCTTATGGGAGGAAGTATATCGGTACTTCCTCTGGTATGCCTGGCACTGGTCCTTCCCTATCAGGACACGGCTGGGTAAGCACTGCCCCCACACACTGCTCACTGGCATCCGTGTATAATATCATGGGCTTGCTGAGGTCTGGGTACGTCAGCAGTGGAACGGTGGTCAACTGTTCCTTTAGCGAGTCAAATGCTCGTTGACAGTCCTCTGTCCACTTGAACCTAGCGTATTTCTTCGTCAGGGCCACCAGCGGTATGGCAATTCTTGAAAATGCCGGGACGAAGCGTCGGTAGTAGCCTATAGCTCCTATGAAACCTCTTACCTGCCTCACGGTCTTAGGCTCTGGCATTTCCCTTATGACCTTTACCTTATCCATGTCGGGTTTAATACCGTCTCCGTTTATGACGAAGCCTAAATACCTAGTTTCTTCCCTCAGAAACTGACACTTTGACAATTTCAATCTTAATCCGTGTTTCCTCAACCTTCCCAACACCCGTCCTAAATGAAAAAAGTGTTGTTCCACTGTCTCCGAAAATATCAAGATATCGTCCAAATACGCCATGGCAAAGCTCTCATATCCTCCTAACACTATTGACATTAGCTGTTGGAAGACTCCCGGGGCATTAGCTAAACCGAATGGCATCACTCTGAACTGAAACAGTCCCAGGTGACACGCGAATGCGGCCTTCTCCTTGTCAGCCTCATCCAGGGCTACCTGCCAATACCGGACCTCAAGTCCAACGTAGAGAAGTACTTTGCCTTCCCTAATAATGCCAAAATGTCGTCTATCAATGGCAATGGCACCGCCAACGGCTTCGATATAGAATTCAGCTTTCTAAAATCTACACAGAAACGGTGGCCGCCATCTTTCTTACCTACTATTACTATTGGGAAGCTCCAAGGAGAGATCGATCTTTCGATCATCCCAGCTTCCAACATTTCCTCTACTGCCTCTTCTACAAGGGGTCTTTTATGTATAGGTGTTCGGTAGGGTTTTAATTTCACAGGGGTGGTCTCCGGTGTCGATTTTCATTTCGACTGTGTGGGTCTGACCTAGTTCCTTATCTGACTGGGCTACCACATCTCGATTGTTCCTTAACAGACCCCCCACTCTGGTTCTAAATTGATCCGGTGCTAATATATCCTCATCTAAGATTCCTTTTGTTTGCTCTACTAGCTTCCTTCGTTCCTCCTCGAATCTCACCCGATTCAGAGTTCGTGGGGAAGTGCTCTTCCTATCTTCTCCCCTCTCCTAACCTTGATAGTCTTTTTTGGGCCTGGTTCACCATCATTATGGGCACCAACTCGGCTGCCTCCACTACCGTTTCGCACAGGGTTACCTCGTTATCTTCTAGGCCCTTTCCTTCTACAGGGACCAACTGCAGAGGTCCTCTCCGTACCTTTTTTTTCTGACATTAGCCTACCCTTTCCCGACACTGCGGTCCTAGGGAGGTAACTTTACATCTTCCTCCACCACTATGGTTATCTCTTCCTCTGGTGGGCATCCCAATGGCGTTCTCTCGCCGTTCACAACCAACACAATAGGATTAAACTCAATCTGGGCCCTCTGGCTCCGGAGCCAATCTTCTCCCAAGATTGCCTCTGTACACAGGTCGGGGGTTACGTAAAAATTTTGGGTGCTTTTCACCCTCCCAATCCTCACCGGGAGCCTCACCATCCCTTTTATCTCCAGGGGAGCCCCATCTGCTTGCGTGATCTCTATGTCCGCTTCCCGTAACCTTCTCTTCCGTTTCACCCGCCTGTATGTTTCCTCTCTCATCAATGACACAGATGCTCCTGTGTCCACTAAGGCCCTCATCTCTCTACCACCTATCTCTGCTTTACAGGATAGTTCTCTCTCTTGCGTTAGCGAAGAGAACACCTGGGCTTTCTTCTTCCTGGGTCCCCACCTTTGGGTTAACCCAGCCATAGGCGCCGGTAATAATAATTCATCTTCATTTCTTTTATGAGGTGGAGTTCTGCGCCCCCTGCACCTGGGCGACCCCGGCCGGACCTCTCCCGGTCTCCCATGGCCGTTTCTAAGAATACAGTTTCTTTTCAGGTGTCCTGGCCTCCTGCAAAACCAGCACCTTCTTGCTGGACAGCTTGCCGCAAAGTGGCCCGCCTGACCACATGTCCAACATTTTGCTCTTTCCCTTTTTAACTGGGTTGGCCTTGTGTCTATCCTCGGGGGAACCCGTCCTCTATTCAAGCGGTTCGCCCGTTCACTGGCCCAAGCTTTTATTTCTCTTCTTTTTAACTGGGCCACCCTCCCTCTTAATTCTGGGGTGGCCCGCTGGCTTTTCTTGGGCTCGGCCTTCTTTGTTAATATTGGTGGGGCACCCTTCCTCAGCCCGCACCACTTGGCCAGGTGTCCTTTCTTACCACACCTGGTGCATCTGTCCTGATTGAAGTCTGGGGGCAACCCCCACTTCGTCGGACATTCCGCCGCCCTGTGGTCCTCGTACCCACAGGTCCAGCAGACCAGCCCGTATCGACCCGGCGTGGGCTTATAGAAGCCATGCCTGGTCGACCATGCCCTTCTATTGGGGTCCTCCTCCCATAATTCTGCCCGATCCACCTCTTCCTTAACCCTCTGATTCCACACGGGGTTCTTCCGCCTACCCCCTTCTTCCAGCCTCCTGACTTGGTATCTGCTTCTTCCCACACCTCTTCACTTTATCCCATACCCCTGGCTCTCTCTGGCCAGCTCTATCGCTGCCGACAGTCTGAGCGGTCCCTCTTTCAGGACGTCGTGCCGAACACGCTCATCACTCAGAGCTTCCACATACAGGTCCGCCAGTTGGGCCTGCATGACTGCGTTGTCCCTGACCACCTCGGGGAATGCTAATGACGATAGCCTTCCTGCTCAGGCCCCCCACCTCCCGGGGTCTCCTCCCCGAAGCTGTGTTAGTTTTAAAAGGGCCCTCATGGCCTCTATGGCCCGTACCCTCGTCGGCGAACTCTTTGGTCAGCAGTTTTTTACTTCTTCCCAGGCCAAGCGGGGATGATTTTCCAAGAGTCCCCTTACGAACTCCGACGCTTTTCCCTTTGTGGCATCGTATGCCAGGTACAGGGTTTCCTGGTCCGAGAGCTCGTAGATGGTTCGGCTCTTTTCGAGGATTGTCAGCCAGTTCCTGAACTCCTTCCCACTACCATCAAACACTGGGACCCTCGGTCCACCCAACAGCCCCTTAAATCTACTGACAACCCCCGCCCTACTTCTTCTTCACCCCCCACTGCTCTATCCGACTCATAATCTGACATGTTTACAGAGAGCAACAATCGAGGTAGGGAAATAAACAAGGTGTCCTACCTACAGACGACTCTGTTCCTTCTTTTCCTTTGGTCCCGGGTCGTTCTGATTTCTGCTTGAACCTTCAGCAACGGCGGTCGATCGTGGTCTTCTCAGGGCCGAAAAAATCCTTGGTCACGGCACCACCTGTGACGGTTACACACCTGGCCCAGTGTCGATCCTTTGGTTACGGCGCCAACGGTGACGTCGCTCCTACTGGTCGCTCCTCCTGGGTCCAAGCGTGCCGCTCCAACCCTTTGGTCAGATGATCACCAGCCTCGCCTTTTCCCACTCGCTTCCAATACCTGGTCACTAAAGCAATTATACCGATCTCCGGTCTGTCTACCCACGCTGTGTTTAGATCTTAGACAGACGGGACCAGCAGGATCGGGGCCGATACAAGTTGAGTCCGACGGGGTGGCAAAACACAAATAAAATAAAACTCACGACACCAAACAAAATTGCTGATAAAAAGGGTAACAACCTTTTATATCTTAAAGTCCGTTACATAAAAACAAAAAGTGTTCTCATTTCCCGACCCGTCCTGTGAACTATGGCACCAAGCTTCTATCACAAAAATAGCAAAAAAAAAAAAATGTCGAACTACCTACTTTCTAGAATCATGTATGTATGTCGGCGTGTGGTTCAGTTCGACATTGGGCTAATTTCTATCGGTCGTTCGCAGTTGGTTCTTCTCTTCGACGTGAACTGTATTTCTTCTTCTTCGTTTGTTTAGACTGGTAGATTTCTTGTTTCAACCCAGTGGAAGATTTCTTGCTTCGTTTCAGTGGAAGATTTCTTGCTTCGATTCAGTGGAAGATTTCTTGCTTCAATTCGGTGGAAGATTTCTTGCTTCAATTCGGTGGAAGATTTCTTGTCTTCAACTTGGGCTGGAAGATTTCTTGTTTCGAGGATTCTTCTGTCGTCCGAGGGTGAACTGCAACTCACGCCCAACCTAACTCCAACTTCAGCCCAACTTCAGCTCCAACTGATTTCTGCCGACTGGGGTCCTGCTTATATTGACGCCGCAACAAACCGGGGTGGGTCGGTCGGCGTCAGGGGTTTCTCGATAATTTCAAAAGCCGTAAGAATTTTGACTTTCCATTATCGTTATTGTTTTCACCCCTACTTTCTCACAGTGCTCTTGGGGGGGCGGCGCATATCTATTTCTCTTAGTCTCTCTCATGTCAGGTGATCGCTCTCAACCAATCGTTCTCGATCGAACCTTTCTTTCTCTTCTTTTCCGCAGCCCACGTGACCGCCTCGTCCAACAGTTATTGATCGAGGTTTTCTTTCCTTCTTCTTCCGCGGTCACGTGATTGTATTCGACCAATTGTTATTGACCGAACACCCTCTCCCTTTTGTTGGCGGGTGTGGTTTACATCGTGCTGGTTTTAAAAAAACAAAATCCGATTTCGCACCTTTTTGCACGTACGCAAAATGACAATCCTTGCCCTCTCTCACCTGGACTTTGTCAAACAGCCCGCTGCTAATTAGTCTTGACTTTTAGAAAGGATCTTTTCCGCCTTCCTGGCGCCCTCCGTGGTCCAAAAACAATTGCTCTTCTTTTTACCTCTTTGTTTTTCCTGATAGCCGAGAATCTTAATTATCTAGGTCGAAATATCTCTACTTTCTTAACGTGGGTGTCCAATTCTTAACAGGTCAATTCCGTATATCGTTTTCACCAGTCACTTCCCCAACCCAAAGACACTTTCTCTCTGACTAAAGTAAAATTCATTTCTATTATTCTAATTTAAAAGTTACCTTTCGTTATTTTGATAAGAATTCTTCTACGAAAATGTCGGTCAGCGCTCGCGACCGATATCTCCAATTCTATTCTTTCAACAAAAATTAAGGTCAGTCAGAGGCTCTGACCGACATCTGGTCCACACCCAGCGGCCTGTTTTGATATCATGTCTTTTCCTTTCTTTCCCCCCTTTTGTTATTATCTTTCCTTTCTTCCTTTTCCTTTTTTCTTTTCCTTGCTTTAGGATCGTTTAGTACATTCTTAGTGAATTATTTTCAACCCAGTTATTTTCCGTTTTAAAGAAAAAAAATTAACAACCTGTTTAATAAACTGAATAAGAAAAAATTAACTCATATTTCTATGAATATTTCCAATAAATGCAAGGTGCCATATATATATATATATATATATATGATAACTATTGTATTTTAACAAAAATCTGTCGCCGTAGCTTATTTCTGGACGAAAAACGTTTTAAAATGTGTCCCAAATATATTCATATAAATACAGGTAGTTGCATAAGTAATTTAAGCATCGAAGCAGTATTCATAGAGATTTACATTTTCTGTGGGCATCTGATGAAGTAAGAGAAACTGGGAAACAGGGAAGAACGTTTCCATTACCTAGTGTTTTGTTCTTTTTAAACTTGTATTTCGTTTTACACTATTCACCTTTTTGTATACGCTCTTTCTGAAAGATAAAATAAATTGTTATTATTATTATTATTGGCAGTAGTAGTAGCAGTAGTAGTAGCAATAGTATTATAACATACCTTATATTAACGTGTAGAACGCCAGTGATGTGATGTGCTCATGTAGATTCGCATTCAAAACAAAAGCTGATCGACGAAGTTCACGCAAGAAGCCAACGAAGCCATGTTTTATCGTGGCCCAATGTTCAAAGCTGAATTCTGATCCTTAGTTACGAAGAGAGAATCATGGATGGTATCAAATTCTCAGGTGTGAGTTGCGAGAAAAGTCAGTTCTTACTATTTTGTAATTATTCATGAGCAATTAGGTACGTTTGAACGACGGTCTGTGGCGACAAATCAAACAGGGAACGGATTTTTACTAACAATTCCACCTACAATTTCAAGAACTAATATTGTATAGTCTCCAACGTCCCTCTGTTTATTTCTCGCATACGCTAATGAAGAACACAGGCGTGTTCGAAAACTCCGAACTTGGAACCTCAATTTATCTCACCTGGTTAATATTAATAAATGTGTTTCTTACTGATCACATCGGTACCCTTTCGTTTAACTGTGTTTTATGGACCAACTTATCTACTACTACTAATACTACAACTACTACTACTACTACTACACACACACACATGCACATATATATATATATATTTATATATATATATTATGACATATATATATTATCACACACACACACACACACACACACACACACATATATATATATATATATATATATATATATATATATATATATATATATATAATGACAAAGTGCACAAGATGATAGTGAATATTTTTCCGGCTGATACATATCCCTGAATTTAGTCAAATAAAACATTAGATTTAAATGGGTGGGATATTTCAGTCCATATAAGTATGTATGTATGTATATCCACTAATAGGCAAGGGCTTATAGGGTTTCGAGGAATTAGGCACAGAAACATTAGTAATGAGGTAAAAGAAAAGAGCAATCAGTAGGACAGTAGATAGCGATTGACATTCCATTTAAACATTTGCTGATTAAAGCTGGTTTAAAAACATGGAACTAGGAGAGAGTTCTCCAAACGAGAAGTGCGATATAAGAAACTGTTAGCATAGAAGTTACTGATAAATCTAGCTAGAGCAATTGAAAATTGATGAGTTCTCGCCGCCACTTTAGTACTGCGCTTAAATTCATATTGTCTGGGTACCATAACGAAAGATCATCCGAATAATTACCATGAAAATATTTATGAAAAACGCATAGACAGACAAACTTATGACGCTGGGTAAGTTACCGAAGCCGAAACGACAGATCAGGACCAATAATATTGTTCATTCTTCTCTGGATCTTATCAAAGAGCTCAAGGAAAATAGCCAGGGCACGGGACAATATATGACAGCAACACTCTAAGCATGGACGAATGGTAGATAGATATTCAAGATTCTGGAGAGAAAACTGTCTTTCATGACCCAGTAAACCGACTTTCTTAGCAGCTGGTATAGCGATGGATTCAATGTAGCTAGACAGAAAAGGCGCAATGAATCTTTTTTTTTTGGAGGATAGAAGGTAGAGAGGTGTCTTTCAGATGATTAATGGAGAACAATTTAGTTTTGGAGGCGTTAAAATTGACAAGCCATCTTTTGCCCCAGTTAACGACGGTCATGAGGTCGTTTTGTATATAAGCTGCCATTTTGACCTTGTCTGACTAATCAGCCTTACTATCGAGGCTGGATTAAATGGAAGTGTCGTCAGCGTAGATGCCCAAATTGAGAGTTGATGCCGTCTACCCCATATACATAACAGCATCTCCGACAAACAATGATGGAAGGATATAAAAGTATAACAACACCCAGAAAGCAACTTTAGTCTGTCTACTCTATGTGATTGGATTATAAGAAAAATACAAAAGATCTGTGATCTAGATAACATCAGGAAATCTTCAAAAGTGGTTCAACACTTCACAGACACCTCTTCCGAGTACGTAAGCATTTCAAATTTGTAACATATGCATGCTATAACCTTACTACAAAAATTTTATGAAATAATTTCAATCTTCTATGAATAAGTCATAAAAGTTTCAGTATATTAGACAATTATTTCATTTCTGTAAAAATTTCAAAGTAAATATGTTTTTCGAAATTTTTTTGGCGGTATACACACACACACACACACATATATATATATATATATATATATATATATATATATATATATATATATATTCCGCAATTACTGTTGGTACATCAGCAGTTCATCTGGATACACGAAAGACATATATATATATATATATATATATATATATATATATATATTCTTTCTGCAATTACTGTTGGTACATCAGCAGTTCATCTTGATACACGAACGACGTATATATATATATATATGTGTGTGTGTGTGTGTGTGTGTGCGTGTGTGTGTGTGTATTTAGGCAGCACGTTCTCTTTAAGTATGTCTGATTGAAAAAGTACAGATATTATATCTTCTAATTTTTAACAAAATCCGTTCATACTGACGAATAACCTTCTGTGAACTGATGTTGAAGGATGAGAGAAATGTGCTATAGCTGTTTAAATTTCTTTTATTTCCATTTCCCAAGTACTTTCGATCTTCTTCCAAGATCATCTTCAGGGCTCCAAGTAATAGAAAACTATACGTTGTTCATTAGTACAAGTATTTATACAAAGTTGTGCGTCGTTATCTATTACCGTAATTTTTTCATTATGCTTTTAAATGCAAAACGGTTGACAATGTGCTGAGCGTTTATTAGAACGTGAAAAAGTTATCCATTATGGAATTTTTTGCTCTCTAGTTTATAATGTCTTGGTCACGTGCCCATTAATGCGTGAAAAACTGTTCCTTTAGAAACATTTCAGGAAATTACTGCAGTCTTCAAAGTTGATTCTGTTCAGTGACGCCTTAATTTTTTTTAATATAAATTACTTCTAGTACCTGTAATCTAAATTTGTTGTTTTCATGTGTCAATTTCCGCAGTCTATCTTTCCTCATTATGTAATTCTAGAATTTTCAACTGCTTCCCTTTTATCTTAAGTATAAGCCTTCTTTAAATCTACCTTGTTACTTACATATTCATTCCATTGTATTATTAGCACGCCTCTGGGGTCCAGCATTTCTGTTGTCTCTTGTCTCTTCACCATCTATGAAGAGTTAATCCAAAAGTCACTGCCGATATTACATCACAGTTCGGCATTCATTTCGTTGTTTCTAATGAACTTTATCCAGCTTCTTGGTAGGTTTCTTATTTTTTCGAAGACATCTTTCGCTTTGGAAATGCGCTTTCAGATTTCGGTGTGAGAGCTTCCGTCCTCTGTTGAAACACTTTCCAAATATTGACATTTTCGCACTTGCTTGATTTTGATAGCCATGATTTATCGTTCGCATCTTGCGATGTTTCTCTTGTTGACAACCAGATATTCTCCCTTCTTTCATTGATAGTCTTTCCTTCTCACTTCCATTTACAAGTTCTCTCGGAGTTACTGGCGTTTTTCTGTATGTGTCTGATATCAGCGTTGCGTTAGCTACATATTATTTTTTGTGACATGTGATGCACATTAACTGCATTTTACGAGCAGTACATATATATATATATATATATATATATATATATATATATATATATATATATTATTATATAAATTGGTACGGACTCTATTCTATCAAAACCTGTCACCGCTTTAGCAACAAAGGAAATTTAATATTCGGAATCCTTTTCTTGTCATATTGACAGGGTTCTCGGCATATCAAGCAGAAAATTCCATCTGAAGAAATGACTTTCTTTGCCCACGCATAAGAAGCTACTCGTCAGCCGTTACGGTTCCATCATGATATTGAAGCAATTCAGTCACATCATCAGTCTACTTTTCTTATTCCAGTTCTTTTCTTTACATCACATCTACTGTCACGTACCCCAATGATTGAAGCAATTTATTTCAAACTCCTGTTAACCTTCACATACATACCTCTTGCTATGCATTCCTGGGTATGACAATAAACTACATCCGGCAGTAAGGCTTCTGATCGCGAAATCGGGTTTTTGAGGAGACTGGAACCACCTCTATATAGCTGTCGTTCATAGGTACACCTTAACCCGCGATAGCAGCATCTGCGTGGGTCCCAGCTATGGGAAAATAGTAAAACCACGAAGCAAAATGAAACTATGAAAATATAAAAAATACATTTTTATATTAAAAATAACAGCACTACGTTTTTATATAAATAACCAACAATATGCGCATACTAGCAAATTTTAGCGACTACACGCAAATCCGATTAAAATATTACCAAAGAACTAATATAAAAAAAAACTTTCATGACATTAAGCCACATAATATTCTACAATTTCTAAAACCAAACAGTATTCCAATAGATAACTTTAACAAAACTAAAACATAAAATACACATATCCCCTCCTTTTATATTTGCAAAAGCTGAGTATCATCTACCATGTATTCACTTGTGAAAGCTGAATAACATATCCTATTTTATGACTTCCATGCTCCCACTCGTTGCCAAACTTTGTGATGTTAACACATACTCATTATGACTTTGCAATGCCCTTAGTAGTAGAGACTTTTTAATCGCAGATACAACTTTAGTAATGCCGTTGAACAATACCGTAGTCAGACACCTCCGAGTAACACTCGCACTAATAATTTCTTGCTCGATAATACTCGCTCGACAAGTAATCCGTATAGTGATATAAATAGAGAAATAATATAGTGAATAGAGTAGAGAATAGCGGTCCGAATAGTACTAGAGGACAGAATAGTAATAGCGATTCGTATAGTATAGAGGATAGGCTAGAATGTCGATCAGTTAGACATCACGTTTTCTCTATGGCCACGTAGTCTATTCAATTCAATAGTGATCACCTGTGTTTGCTTACTGGTGATCAAACTCAAGTGTCGGCAGCGACACATTATTCCCTTATAGCACCAAGAAAATTATATTTTGGCATTAAATTACCTATAAGGAGTTGATATGCCACCAAACAGAAATAGGTGGTGATTTCTACAGAAATGCACCTCTCCAAGAATCATTATTTTTTTCCAGATTTTATTTTATTTTTAATGTCGATTAAGCTAACCGGATCAGGAATACATGTAATAAAATTTGTTTTCATTTTCTAAAATTTTAAAAGGTTAGGTTAGTTTACTATTGAAACTCGTTTGTAATTTCTTTCACACATAATTTGATTTTCTATTGATTAACTGATTTGTTTTTAGGGATTATCAAATTTTACAGGTTATTTCAAACCTGGAAATATTTTCAGATTAAAGCAAATTTTTTTTTGGATAATAGTTATACACAGATACAAGTTATACTAATTAACCCATAGCTGGGGAAAGAATATATAGATTCATACCTTTTCCGTGAGTATTTACGCGCAAGTTTATATAACGAATACGACTTGAACTCTCCGATTTCCAATTCCGAGCAGTTATCAACACCACCAACTGCATATCCAAACTTACAAAACCTTGTATTCCCAAGCCGTTACCCATCTAGATATTCACCACGCTTAACGGATTGGAGGAGAACTAGTGCAATAACATGATGTAACAAGAAAAGTAAAAAGAAATATGGCGAAAATTAACAAAATTTTGCACAGTAAGCAAATAAGTGAGCAAATACATTTAAGAAAATAGTCCTAATTAAATGTGTAACCCCTAACAACAAAAAAATATCTACGAGATAGATACCAAAAAATGAGGGTTGCCATCTCGACTTTCTAACCGCCGTAAAGTGTCTTCCATTGCTCTTTTCTACAAATATTTTCATTGCAACCGTAATGAAGAGCGTTCTTCCCTGGTGACTCGACTATAGGAATTTGAGTGTGCCACTAAATTGGCAGTTAGGTCTCACGGTTTTACTGTTGAACTAGCTAGATGCAACCGCCACTTCTACTCCAAAAGTTTCTTTTCTCACACTTCACGCCTGTTGGACTCCCTTCCGACTTTGTGCTTCCCTGATAAATATGATCTTCAAAAATTGAAATGCAAACACAGTTCTATTCTTCTGATAATTTTACCATTGCCTCTTTATTGTTCGTTCCTCAATGCTCCCATTAAAGTCTTCCCATTGTCTTTCACTCATTGTAAGCCCTAGTGTTCTAATGTCATTTTCGCCCTGCCTGGTGTGAAATCATTAAAAAAAAATACTAAGTGACAATTGATAATAATAATAATAATAATAATAATAATAACAACGACAACAATAATAGTTCAATAACCTGCCTGTCCACCACATTTAAATTGATCACGTCTCTCCTGGTGAACCGTACTTACTCTTTTCTAGAAGAAAACAACATTCTTCCCTTAGAACAGAAGGGATATAGGAGAGTTCATATCGTTGCAAAGATCAACTACTAAAAGAAAAAATTGATCCTGGAAAACTTCATGGAAAGAAGTAGAAATCTCAGCACAGCATGGATAAAGCTTTTGATAATATGCCACACTCTTGGATCCTTAAGAATTTGGTAATGTACAATCTGCTCGGTGATAGGAAATTTCTTTAAACATAGCATGAGAATGTGGAAAACCACATTACACCTAAATCATGCCAGACGCAACTTCATTTCCAACCGCCTGAATAACCGATTTGAAATCTTTCAAGGACACTCCCTGCCACCCGTTCTGTTTTGTCTGTCCTTAATCCTCCTGACGCACAAACTAAACAATAATACCTATAGATAGAAAGTAAACAAGAAATTGTTCAATCACCGACTATACATGGATAATCTCAAAATCTTTGCCAAAGACGACAATGAGTTGCAGCGTATCTTCAATACTGTAACCTATTTCTGTGACGACATAGGTATGGATTTCGAAGAAGATAATTGTGCAAAAGTAATATTCAAGAAAGGGAGAATTACAGAAACACTCTCAATAGATCTAGATTTTGTCACAAAGATGAGAGAACTGGAACAGGAAGCCTATAGGTACCTAGGAATTAGCGAACTGGGTGGAATACATTATACACAAATGAAGGAGAAAGTAAGAAAAGAATGCTACAGGCATGTGCGTCTGATATTGAATACCGAGCTGAGTTAAAAAAAAAAAAAACAACAAAAAAAAAAACAGAATATCAGCCATAATCACTTTGGCTGTCCCCGTGGCGTAATACAGTTTCAACATCCTTACCTGGACCATAGTTGATATTCAGCGAATGGATGCCAAAACGAGAAAGCTTCTCACTTGTCACTGCATGCATCATCCTAAGGCTGATGTTGATCGTCTGTATATACCCAGATTCGAAACAGGCAAGGGATTATTGCAACTAGAACTTTCTTACAAAACTACAATAATTAGCCTTCAAAGATACCTGCACACTAGAGAAGACTGGATGATGATCTCTGTCAAAGGACATAAAAAAGTAAGAAACTTGATTCAGTAATAAGGGAAGCCAACAAATTCAAAAGGGAATATCAAATAGGTGATGAATTGCAAGTAAAATATAATTCCCTTAGTGCAGCTGTAAAAGCCTTAAAAAGAATCAAAGGCAAATGCAGTCGGCCAGATACAGAAACGAAAGAGACAATAAACGTCTTCACAGTCAATATTCTCCCGGCACGAAATAAGCTGATTTAGACAAACCCCGAACCCATCAGTGGCTACGTAGTGCAGGGTTAAAAACTGAAACCGAAGGTTTTATTCTTGCAGCTCAAGACCTATGCTTGCTAACTAGAAATTACGAAGCACACATACAGAAGAATTATGTTAAATCAAAATGCAGATTCTTTGATAAATATCCAGAAACTATTGATCATCGGGTACTAGGTTACACGATATTGACACCCACAGGATATAAAACTCGGCAAGACACAGTGGGCCAATTTCGGCATTGAAAAATATGCAACTTTTACAGAAAGGAAAACTGCAAGAAATTGGTATCAACAGCGTCTAAACCGGTTAGAGAGATAGGTCATGTGACAATTTTATGGGACTTTACAATACACCCATGTACAGCCCACACTTCACGAAGTGCTTTATAAATGTAAAATATGCGTGATCTCAGGTGTGTGTGTGTTGTTTTTTGGGTTTTTTTTTTGTTTCTTTCCTCAAAATTGCTCAGTGCAAAATATCATAATGCCATTTCTTATCTTAGGTCTCTGGCTGTGAGCCGGAAAGAAATAAGTATACACCAGAAAACAAAGGAAATAATAATAATAATAATAATAAGAAGAAGAAGAAGAAGAAGAAGAAGAAGAAGAAGAAGAAGAAGAAGAAGAAGAAGTGGACCAATATCGATACTAGAAAATATGCGAATTCAATTTTGACTTTAAAATTTTATGGGACTTTACAATACACAGAGACAGAACAATCGCCTAGACATCGGGATCAAAGACTACAAAATCAGACTGTGTTTTCTCATTGACGTGGCAGTCCCTACAGATTTTAATGTATCGTTGAATATCATAAGAAAAAAACTAACAAAATACAAGGATCTTGAAGTGGAAATCTCGAAAATGTGTCACATGAGAACATCAAGAATTCCAGTTGTAGTTGGATTCATCGGATTGATTGGAAAATGTTCCAATAAACGCACTGAATAGATTCCTGTTAGACCATGCCTTAAAAAATACAAAAAATGTATTCGCACAAGTACAGCTCACAGATTACGAAGAGACTTATCTATGTAAAATATGTGTGATCTTAAGTTGTTTTTTTGTTTCTGTTTTTTTTTACAAAAATGATCATCACTGGAAAATATCATTAAGCCATTTATAACCTTGGGTCTATCGTTGGGACCGGAACGAAATCTGCATACAATAGAAATCAAAGGAAGAAATAATAATAATAATAATAATAATAATAATAATAATAATAAGTTGAAAGCTGAAACTGAAGGTTTTATCCTTGCTGCGCAGGACCAATGCTTGCAAACTAGGAATTATCAATCACATATTCTAAAATATTGTGTTAGCCCAAAATGCAGTTTCTGTGATAAATATCCAGAAACGATTGATCATCTTGTATCAGTTTGCACGATATTGGAACCCACTGAATATAAAACCCGACATGACAGAGTGGGCCAATATCTGCACTGGAAAATCTGCAACTTCTACGGGAAGAAAACTGAAAGAAACTGGTATGAACACCAACCAGACCCGGTTACGGAGATAGGATTTGTTACAATTCTATGGGACTACACAATACACACTGACAGAACAATCAAAGCCAACCGCCTATATATTGTTATTAAAGACCACAAACAAAAACGGTGCCACCTTATTGATATGGCAGTCCCTGCTGACTGCAATGTATCTTTGAAGATATTCAAAGAGCTGTCAAAATACAAGGAACTTGAAATAGAAATCTCGAAAATGTGGCATATGGGAACATCAACAATCCCTGTTGTAGTTGGAGCCCTAGGACTGGTTGGAAAAGATTGCAGTAGATTAATTGAAGGGATGCCTGGAAGTCCATACCTCAAGAAGATACAAAAAATTGTTCTGACAAGTACAGCCCACACTTTACGAAGGGCTTTATCTATGTAATTTTTTTATTTATTTTTTTTTTTTGTCAGTGGAAAGTATCATGATGCCATTTCTAAGCTTACGTCCCTGGGCGGGACCCGGAAAGAAATGTGTAAACGCCAGAAATCAAAGAACAATAATAAAGGAAAAAGAAAAGAATACATTAATATTCACATTTCGTTGCTGTTCTAATATTATTTGACATCTTAGATATAAATATTTCAGGTTACGGTTAAGTAAAAATATGTTCTAAATAATATAACTATTAACCTTTCTTTTAACATGTCATATGAAATTATTTGAAATTTTGGAAATAATTATCTGATTTATTATTTGGTGTGAATTTTGGGGGAATAGAGGGATCAATTGACAAAAAATCTACATAGAAAAAATGAACGCCTTCTTTAAATTTAGGAAATTCAGAAAAATTATATTCATGATTTGGCGTTCTTATTCAATATGATAAGGATGACTTATTATTTCTTCAAGAGATGCATTTCTAAAGAAACGTCGAATCAAGACGTCTTTTTAATGGCTACCAGAATGGCGAATCCTACCGAAGAGTTCTATTTTTAAATTTTCTTTGAACACATGCTGTGGTTATTTATTGGATAAATCACTATAAAGAAAAGTTTGAAATATGGCGTGAATTAACAAAATTTGTCACAGGCGTACGAAGTCAGCAAATACATTTAGCAAAATAGCGCAAATCGAATTTAACCCCATCGAAAATGTTCTATCTACGAGATGCAATAAAGCAGAAATAAATCAAATAAGCTAGGTCGATATATATATATATATATATATATATATATATATATATATATATATATATATATATATATATATATATATATATATATATATTTAATTTTAATACTATTTTATGTGACAACTAGCATAGGCAAAATAAAATATTTAACTCCTTAAAGTTATAAAAAGCGTGAAGTAATAAATAAGACAGCGTAATAAAAAGAAATAGACTTATGTTTTATAGATTATGCAAAAGCATTTGATAAAGGACATCACAAAAAAAAAAACTTCTTGGAACTGATACGCGAGCTTGATTTATTTGGAAAGAATATTAGAACAATCTAGAAGTCATACTGGAAGCAAACCACCTGCACAGAGATAGAAAATAAATTCAGTAAATACGTAAAGTAGAAAAGGTCCAAAGAAAAGGATGTCTCTTCTCATTCGGCTTATTGAACTTATTCAACTGCGAGAATTGCAAGTTCTACAAGGATTCATTATTGGCGGCCACAAACTCAACAATATAAGATATGCAGACGATACCGTGTTGATAGTAGACATGGAAAGAAAATGACAAAAAACTTCTACAGAAGGTAGTGAAGGAAAGCGAGAAGAAAGGGCTAAACATCTATATTATTTACATTATTCGGACTATTGTCCTCATCTTTGTCGCCATATTTATTACAACGTTTCGACCGTTGTAAGCCCCGGACTTCTTCAGGTGGTTGGAATGTCGAAGTGAACCCTTTATTTCGCTCACTGGGGTAGACTGTTCTAGTTCAACGTGCCATGTTTTAATGGATGTCAGTTATCAGCTATCTCCTGTTAATTTCCCTCTGAATGTTCTCCACTGCCTTAGCCGGGTATTGAACTCATACTCTTTGGCTCCGGTCACTGGATTTAAATAACGCCTTTATCCACAGTGAACCGTTTGACCCGGATGTTTGTTTGATCTTTTGTGTTACAAACGAAACTGAAATTCTCACACATAATTAATTAGTCGCATCTTTCGCATATTTATTCGAGTATACAATATTAAGCAACAATGTTTTACGAAAGAGACGACATTCCGCTAAATTGTTTCAATGCGGCGACAGTAGCAATTAACTTCTTTTGCCTTTATTTCATGCAGCTTACTGCTGGAATTTCATACGCACAGTGAAAACAATGAAGACAAAAGTTACATATGTCTGAAAAAATGTATACGCATCCTTATGCTATACATACGCAATTCATTCAGTTGTTGTGTAAAAACAAAGATACACAAATATTTTGTGTGAAGTTGTTCGCGAAGAATCTTTGTAACTCATTTCTTTCAATTTGCAAGAAAAATAATAAACAAACATTACTGAAATTCGTAGAACCGTGTTTAAAGATTCTTAATTGTTCGTTTATACACGCACACACACACACACACACACATATATATATATATATATATATATATATATATATATATATATATATATATTTTTTATGTATGTAAGATTACCCATATGAAAATAATGACAAATTGCATTCATAAATTAGATTAAAAGTAAAACTAATAAAGATGTTACCGTAACTATTTTCACAATATTAAAAAAGTACGATTGTTCGGGTAAACAAACTATTATAATTTAAAATATTTTTTTAATATGTTCTCTATAAATGTGTTAATAAATAAAGTATATTAAATCCCTAAACTATTTGTTTAAAAAAATTATATATTTAAATTGATAGCAAACATCAAATTTTTTTAGACATCTAAATTTCTATCAAGCATTAAAATCTATTCTTTACATAAATTGCTAAAACCCAATTACAGCTTCTTTCTCTTTACTTCCCTCTCCCTCTTCTTTCCTTTTTCCTTTTTCTTTTCGCTTTTCTCCCTACTCCCCTCCCATTTCAATATATCACTTCCGTTAAGTTAACCGTCTAAATAGGTCAAGGTCTGGTCACTCCTCCATCTCCAATATAAGTATACTTGAGAGAGATATGAAATTAATCCGTCTACCATGTCTCTTTAACTATCCCTTTTACAATCTCTGTTAAATAACAAAAACTTACACTACCCATCAATTTTTATTACATTTTTCGTTTCATTTCATTTTTGGAAGTGCTATCTGATGATCCGACGTCCTTTAAAAGGGCTCTGGTGAAATAAATTATTATAATGGTACCTTAAAGTGGTCAGTTTTTCTTTTAAATATTAGCTCTGGATTTACATTGAGCTCTCAGGATTTCATCCTCCTTAGGATTACCCATATGGATTACCAAGTTCTTCATAACTTATATATATATATATATATATATATATATATATATATATATATATATATATATATATATATATAGTTGGATTTCGATACTCAGACAAAGAGTTTGTCTAACGATCGCAAATAGCGTGAAACCCAGGGTCACAAATTCACATCAATCCAACTATATATGTCAGCTCAATCACTAATGTTGAGCGCTTTCCAATAAAAGTACCAAGTGCATATATAATATATAAATGATATATATAAAAATACACATATATATATATTTATAATTATATACACACACATTTCACATCCACTCACACACACACACACACACAAACACACACACACACACACACACATATATATATATATATATATATATATATATATATATATATTCATTAAATATGACAGACAGCGTGCTTTGATAATGTTTCTATATAATTTCTCATATGATCTTTTTTTTTTCTTTTCAGTAGATAAATTATACAAAAACTGTCCAATTTTTTTAGTTTTCTGTACGCTTTCGGCTATACATTTAGCCAGTTTCATGAATTTTAAGATCATATGAGAAATTATATAATAAACTTAATCAAAGAACCTTGTTTATCATATTTAATCAAGCTTACCTGAAAGAAGGATTGCTGCCTACATACACTATATATATATATATATATATATATATATATATATATACCGGGTGTAAATTTTCAACATCGCATAACCACAAAATCGTCCAATTGTTAGAGTAAGCGTTGAAATGTTTTATCTTAGAAATGATTAAATGTATCTTACTGGAATTCTCCGAGGTTTTTAAAACACTATTGAATAATAATTTGTACAATACGAATCTATTTAGCTCTAAGTATGATATTCCGGTTGTGACCTCCTGATCCAGTTTTCCTCTCTAATTTTCTCTCTTTTTTACTCTTATTCACCATTCTCTTGGTGGTTCTTGAATGGACTTCGAAGATGGAAGCCAGAATATGAATGTTGGTACCATTACTGAAGGTCTGAATAATCTTTTCCTCTCATCATTGCTCAGTTGGCAAGACTTGGGCAATTTTACAGTTACACCTCCTATATATATATATATATATATATATATATATATATATATATATATATAGAGAGAGAGAGAGAGAGAAGGGATAGATAGATAGATAGATAGATAGATAGATAGATAGATAGATAGATGTTTTATTTTATCACCAAGTCGATATTGGCAGATATTGAATATGCAGGTTATCACCAGACATTGCAACTGCGATAAAATCTGCATTCCGTTGTGATGGTGATTTTTAAAAACACGCGCGAACGTGCTCCGTTATAGTTATTTAAAAAAATTTAAATGTATCCGTTGTAGTTATAGAAGTTTTTGCAAGACAAGCGTCCCAATATAATGGAGCTGACCGGAAATTGGTAGACATATAAAATGACATTAAATGTTATATGCACTTTAATATGTTGTTGCTATATTCGTAATAAATTTTATTGAGTGTTGGTCGGTTGATTTTGATATAGAGGGCCTCGAGAACTTGAAGTTTTTCCATATTTTTTTCGTGATAATTTATATTGCTGTTTTCAACAAGTATTCTCCTGCATTGTGAAGGTGGACAAAAACGTTTTTTTAGATGTTGTGCAATAGAACTTGTATCCGGCAAATGAAATTTAAGTCGCCTTGATAAAGTTATGATGAAGATGATCTTAGAAAAGATCGAAAGTGCTTGGGTTAAAAAAAAAACGGCGTTTGCTTGATGAATTTCATCTTAACATCAAGAAACTAAATAGACAACTGGAAATGATCAGTATAAATCAAGTAGACACAATATCTATATTATTAACCCAGGGGAAAGTCAAAATTATCTACACTGTTATTTAAAGATAAGTTATCAGTTTTTTTTGCTCAGTCTCGTGTATATAAAAATGTGTGTGCCCAGTAATTTTATAGTTACGTCAAAGTTATCGTAATTACAATAGTACCATTTTCAGTATTTTGTTAAAAATACGTGTCTTTCTGAACTATCTGTAATTAACGTGATTAATTTTAGTATCATTTTGCTAGTCGTTTTTATAAACTTACTAATAATTTGAAAGTTAGGAAATCCTGTAAATCTATCAAAATTACACTAATTTACATTATTTGAACAATTGTCCTCATCTTTGTCGCCATATTTATTACAACTTTTCAACCGTTGTACGCTCCGGCCTTCTTCAGGTAGTTCGAATGTCGAACTGAACAATTTATTTCACGCACTGGGGTAGACTGTTCTAGTTCCACGTGTCATGTTTAATTGTATTTTCAAAATGCATTTAGTCTCAAGGTATTCTAACTCGGCCAATCTGATGCTGATAAAAATCGCAATCTGTTAAACCATTATTTTTTAATAGGGATTGTCTTTCTAATCTGCAAAAACAATCTTTGAGAAACACAATGCCTTCCATGAAACATTTTCTTAGACTGCCATTTGGATCTTTTCTTACTTTCTTTCTTTTTTTTTTTTTTATTTGGCAATTTTGTTATTGGTACGCGCCTTGGTTTACCCAAGAAATATTGCTTTGCTTTCGCCTTCCGTTTTCCGATAACTCTTTATTCATAGTTATTTATATGTTAACTTTATTCGCGTCTTGTGGTCTCGGCACTCTATCTGCCGCTTGCGACAAAGCTGGATATGACCTCTGATAACGACACGGTCGAATGTAATCCAAAATATCTCGGCTGCACGTAGCAAAAAAGAAAGAAAAGATAGAAATACTACCCAAATATTGAACTGCCGCATTTATAAACGAAGGAAAAACCTTGTAAATAAAATTAAATGCAATACTTTAACGACATATTTTAAGAAATAAAAAAAAATCAAAGTCATGCTTAAGGTAGCAGATAAAACAATTCTTTTAGATACTAATCAACAATCGAAGGTGTTGGGCATGGAAATATTCCAGTACACGAACGCACAAGTCCCAAATCGTTATCGACTGCTTGCGTCTGTTGTAAGTTTCTCGCCTATCGCCACTCATAAATTTGTCAGCGTTTGGACTGTGGAGTGGCGGGAAAAATTAACTTTGGCGAAAGTCAGAAAAAAAGTATGATGGCGTCTGCATGAAATATTCATGCAAAAATTGACATTACATATATATATATATATATATATATATATATATATATATATATATATATATATATTTATTTATTTAAAAATATGATTCCAAATCGCTACATAAGAGGTCTCATGTTTCAAAACAAGACCGAAAACTTCAATATAATCCTTTAAATTAAATTGAGTTGAAATTAAAAGGGCTCCGTTCCATCTTCAAGTGAAATTTTTGTTGGAATAACGTATATCTGAAATTTACTTGTTTTAAAAAATTGAAATCAAAATCACCATGGTAACAGCTAGGGCGAATGATTTGGAATCATATTTTTAAATAAATAATTATATTTATGCTCTACTTTTGTATCGAGCACTATTTTTTAAAAATAATAACTAAAATACTAAGGAACTTTGGACTATTTACCTAACCAGTTCCTTCCTATTTTCTATATATCTTCACATATATATATATATATATATATATATATATATCCAAGTATATAATTGGTGTATACGGAATGAATTCCAATAACCAACAATTACTATTCTTAAAAGAGTGCTCAATAGAGAGTAGAGCAGATATAATTATTTATTTAAAAAATTGTAACACAAATATGTCATAAAATCACTACAAAAATAGCTATTTTGTTTCAACACTTTTCAACATCATCACTTGATAAGACACCGGAAGTGTTGAAACAAAATGGCTATTTTGTAGTGATTTTATGACATATTTTATATTAAATAAATAATAAAATATAATAATATATATATATATATATATATATATATATATATATAATAAATTGAGGCAGCATATCTTCTTTTAACTATGTTTCATTGAATAATATAGACATATTGTGTTTACTTATTTTTAAACTGATCCTTTTCCGTCTTCAGATGAGATTCTTAATGTTAAGATGAAATTCCTGAAGGAATTCATCGTAGTTTCTTTTCTTTTCTTTTTAACCAAATACTTTGGATCTTCTCCAAGATCTTCTTCAGGATTAAATTACAAAGACAAACTTAATGTAACTGTTTCTAATCGCCATCACAACGGAATGCAGATTTTATCGCAGTTACAATAAGTTTGTCTTTGCAATTTATACCTGAAGATCGTCTTAGGAAAGATCGAAGTACTTGGATTAAAAAAATACGGCGTTTGACTTTCATGATAACATCAAGAAACTGATTAGACAACTGTCATGACAATCTACAAGAGAGTGTGGTGCATGGGTAACCAATGTAAGAATTCCCGCGTAATAAGTCACTTTAAATGAATCCGATTCACAGCGCTCTAAAATAACCAGGATATAGCCAGCAAAATCTTATCTTGCACACCAGCAAAATACGACACTTGATAATGACTGCGTTAGTTTAAAAATATAGAGAGAAAAATGAACTTCCGGCAGTTTATGCAAAATTTTATCCCTGTGTACAGTCTCGAAGTATAAGTTTAGAAAACTATATTAATGAACAGACAGAACTTGATATATATATATATATATATATATATATATATATATATATATATATATATATATATATATATATATATATATATGCCTACGTGTGTCTAATTAGGCAGCAATCCTTCTTTCATGCAAATTTCACTGAATACGACAGACAAGGTTCTTTGATTTAGTTATAGAATTTTTCATGTGATCTAACATTTTTATCTTTTGAATTGATAAAACAAAAAATATACTCAATAATGTGAACATGGACACAATATCTTGACCGTGTTTTGAAAAACGAAAATATAAAAATACATACATGCAACAAACTTATAGTTAAAATATTTCATCCTTGAAAATGGATAAATTTATAGCCGAAAGCGCTCTGAAAAGAAAATATTCGGACAGTTTTACATAATTTATCATGTGAAAAGAAAAAAAAATTATTACATCACATGAGAAATTGTATTAAAAAAATGAATCGTGGCACCTTTTCTGTCGTATTCAATTAAATATACAGGCATATATATATATATATATATATATATATATATATATATATATATATATATATATATATATATATATATATATATGGGGATTTATATATATATATATATATATATATATATATATATATATCAGCACTGTATCAGTCTACCATTTTAGTGGAAAAACGCTAGCGCATTGACGTTAGTTGAAATATTCAATATTTATATATATATATATATGTAAAATCAAATGGATAAATGTAGCTAATTTACTTACAACAGCGCCATTTTATAAATTAAAATTTATAAATCTTATTTTTAATCTTAAATTTTAATCTGGGCCTAAATTCAAATCCAAAATTAAACTACAATCCATTTAAATACTTAACAATAATAATAATCCACTCTAACAACAAAATATCTCGCGATAATCAGAAATATTAAGCGAACTGTTTAATATATATATATATATATATATATATATATATATATAAAGAGAGAGAGAGTAAAGGAGAGAATGTTGCAAACCACATGCTTCAATTCATTGTAATGTAATTTTTAAGTTTTATTAAAGTATTCTGTATTCTGTTCGCTTCTTATATTATGTTACTTTCCCTCTTTGAGTTGTTTTTTTTTAAACTTTGGGTTAAATTAATCCATACCTGTCCTCTGTTAGACTCTTTCTTTTTTCAGTTATGTGTCATACGTGATATATGATTAGGCGATCATGTATCTTTCTATACATGACTGACGAGGCAATTTTTTTTTCCAAGAGTACGTTGACATTTATTTCTTCGGTAGACCAGTTGCCATCCTAGGCTATAGAACCCGGTCTGTCCTGCTATTTACCCATAGCTGGAGGGAGAAGAAGAAGATGCATACCTTTCAAAAGGGTATTAGCACGTAAGTGGATATGCTGCGTTAGCGCAGTAGGCAGCGAGTTAGTCTTATAATCACAATTCTTCCTTTTTTACTGATTCCAATTATTGTACCTTTTCTTTTAGTTCCTTGAATATTTTGGTGTGTGTGTTTTTTTTTAAATCTTTTTTTATGAAATTATTTACGTTATTCTGCCTACACACCTTATATAGCATGCATTATCAACATCTGTTTATCTTCTACAAAGTTTGCCAACAGACAAAAACACGACATGATTTTATTTACTCTTTATTTTTATTGGCTTCCATGTTTCTTGCATTACATTTCGTTTGTTAAATTTTTATATTCGTATTTTCATATTCCCTGAAAATATTTTACCTTTTACTTTTTTAAAGGTTTCGTTCATTTATTCTCTTTTAAAAAAATAATTTTTTTTCCTTTTCTTTACTTTATTCCCATGTGCAAAACAAAATCCAAATTCTTTTCCCACAAGTGCGTACAAAATATATTAAATTTTTAAATAGATTTCATTTGCATCAGTTTCTTTGTTTTTAATATTCACTTTTTCAATAAGCGTAGCACTAAATAAATAATTTTAAAAAAAAATTAATTTACTTAACTATTACCTGTATTAAATAAATCAGGCTGAAACGATGTGGTTTTCTCTATCTGAGAAGAGAGTAACGAATAAATGAAATGACAGGTAAACACAAGATTGTTATTTAAGCTCGGTCAGCAGATATGTGCCGCAAGGTGAAATAGGATCATGGATTTCTCATCGGATTATGCGATACTAATCTCTTTTCAAAACAGAGCCAGAAAGTTAAACATGGACAAAAAGCTCAAAACGCACACTGAAACTTTTGGGTAGATTCAAATATTAAGCATAAGAAAGCCGAGTGAAAAACAATGGAAGTTAATAATCGAATAAATTATGAGTTTAGGAAGATCGAAAACACGGTATTTGTAAAGCATAATCATACACGACGTATATAAACATCCCGAATTCACATCATAGAATATGGTAGGCAAATTAAACCAGAATGAGATAGCCAAAGATGCCTTCTAAAAGCTAAGCTAAGTATTAAGAAACACGAAAATATCGTTAGAATCAAAGAGAAAAGTACTGAACTGTTATCTGATATCAGTCCTCCATATAGGGAGACTGATATCAGATAACAGATGGCAGTGAATACTGGATAATCTCCGCACAGATGAAGAAGAGACTTGAAGCAATAGAAATATGGTTCTAGAGGAGGATGCTCCAATACTATGGGCAGAAAATGTGACCAACGATAGAATTTTACAAAACCGAAACAAGAAAGACACTTATAAAAAATATCAGGAAAAGACAGTTGAAATTTCTAAGGCAAATAATGAGGGCCTGGAAAATTTTTATATCTATGGGAGAGAGATTGAAGGCAAGAGGGACATGGGAAAATCACTCTTAACTTGCCTAGTGAGCTTGATTGAATCAATGGCGATGCAGGGTTTGGAAGAGATGGAAAAAAAAGACAAAATTTATTAAAACCTACAAAAGACAAAAAAAATGTTGAGGGCTATGGTCACGAACGTTTTGAAGGGACACGGAAAAGGTTGCGTTGTGTAAATTGTCGCCATTTTATAGTTTTAATTTCCCGCATGAGCGTTATTGTTTTTGATTTTGTTGAGTGTACTGTATAGTAGAGTCAGTTAAGCACCGTCTGTGACAAAAATACCATGATGACCCAATTCGCTACACTAGAAATTTGGAAGACAAGCTCTACTTCTTGGCATTCGCACCGGAAGCTCCAATACGAGCATTTCAGTGTGTTTGGCTGTCAATCTGAGTAAAATGTAGAGGGCTATGAGAGAGTTGGTGAGTTTAATGGTGATTACGAAGGTGTTGAGGTGATCACTCGTGATGACCTTATGCCTCCAAACATCTTTCTACAGGGCCCTAAACTCAATACGGAGGCTTACTTCAATTGCCTTGAGGAGGTAATAATGTCCTGGGTCAAAAAGGTGATTGCTGGACTCTGCATCACGCCACAAAAGCAGGAGAACCCAGTCATGGCTGTTAGACAATTTCTGCAACCACATCACCCCTTACATCTGGCCACCGAACTCCCCAGACTTGCAACCCCCTTGATTATTGTGTGCGAGGTGCAGTTGAGCGAGAGACCAACAAAACTCCTTGTAACCCCATAGATGAACTGAAGGCAGGTATTGAACTCACACACTTTGGGTCCTGTCGCTGGATCTAACTAACGCCTTTATCCACTGTCCTATGTGTCCTTGAGGACATCTGTGTATGAACTTCTGTGTATTATAAACCTAATGTCTTCAGTTAATATTTTTTTTTTACCAGTGCTCATATTGCAATTTCTGCTGTTATCATGAAGAAGGCCGGGGCGTACAACGGCCGAAACGCTGTAATAAATATGGCGACAAGGATGAGGACAATAGTCCGAATAATGTAAATAGGATACATAATACGTCATCTCAGAAATATAGACAGATACTCAAGGATTGATATTACTTCGTAGTTCAGCGTCCATTTCTCTGTTTCTAACTAAATTTTCCTATCTATTGATACTTTGCTTAGCTTCTGAAATACATTATTTCATTGAACTTTCAATTTTATAAAATTTCCATTGTCTGCCATGACACTATCCAGATGGATAAACTTTTAAATCATTTCGAGCGTGATATCTCCATTTCATGACTCACAAATATAGTCGTTGTTTTTTTGTTTGTTTGTTTTTTTGTTGTTTTTTTTTGTCATTGACTACATTCCGTTTGCATTTTTTTGTTAGTTCAACGATAAAAATAAAAGGCCGATATAATAATCAAAAATATGGTAAGTAAACATGTCAGGAGTAAGATACTCACAGACTTTTTGCTTATTTTAACCATTTATCAGATTTACAAAATCTCGAGGTTGTGAAATTTTGGATTTTTCAGTTTTCTCTGAATCGATTTTGATAAAACTTTTTCCAGCTGGTTTACACATTAAGGCAACATAATAGTTAAGTGTTCATTATTCTGCTTAACGTAATTTAATTTTTTTTTTATTTCAGGTTCGACAGATTTGGGGTGAACCACACTAATAGCGTCTCTCCTGTCTAAGAACAATAGAACGTGGAAAAGCCATCAACGAGGAAGAAAAGTCTTTCATCATCAAGCAAAGTACTAAAGCAAAGAAATCGCTCTTCATAGTAGTTATGTCTTCATCTGGACACGATTAGACGATGTCTGTGGCATCTTTCGCCAATGAAAAAACAATTTTGATTTCAGGGCCGCCAAAACTGTGACAGCTACGTATTTAAGGAACATTATCCAAAAGTCAGGTGGGAAACCCGGACAAACAAGCATAGCCATTTTCACCGCCGCTGGACTTCCTTATGCATCGAAAACCAGCAGAAATCCCATCATTACCATGGCTTCTGTGTGACTCCCCTTGAAACTGTCTCCTCTAATACCCCGTCACAGGATTTTAAGACTTCCATCGGCTCAGAAGTGCATGACATTAGACACGAGTTATGTTCTATTCACTAAAGACATTATGGCGACTTTTGACGGAGCTGGTGATGGGGCAAACGTCTGGGTCTATTTTTGAGATAAGCATCACCAGCGTTGCGGGTTTGTATCATTAGATACAGAGTTTTTAGCCAGTCATGGTGTCTGAAATCTTTCAAATGATTGCGGCTGCCTACTGCATTCTCCTAAAAGAGGTTTGGATCCATGGCTAGAGGACATACCACCGTCACTTCTAAGGACTCTAATATTCATGCACATAACTCTCTTTCTCTCCCACTCTGGTAGGGTCACACAAACATTCCTCGACTCTTACAAGTTGAAAAGTTAATGATGTAGCCCCCTGCCTTTCCGGATCTCAACCCTATCGAAAATCTTTGGTCCATCATTAAGCAAGATGTTTATACCAATGGACGCCAATTTATTCAAAGGATATCTTATTGCTGACCATCAAAGATGCAGAAGAGGCTCTCCAGTCTGCTAAGATAAAAAAAACGACAGATTGCATCACTAATAGGGGTTTTGAAATTATCCGTGATCAAATAATTAATTATGTTTATAAATCTTGTAATATTAATATGGTTTTCAGTTAAATGTATACTCAAGGTATGTTTAATATTAGGTTGGTGCAAAAATAATGACGTAATGATGTCTTTTTTGACGTTAAAAAATAGGTCAAAAAACGACATTATTACGTCATTATTTTTGCACCAACCTAATATGTTTCATTATGCTTCATTTTCCCCAAAGATTTCCAAGTGCGCTATATTATTCAAAAACTATTAGCGTGGTTCAGCCCAAAACTGTGGAATCTGAAATTAAGAAAATAAATGATGTTACACAGAATATTGAAAAGCTAACAATGGTGTTGCCATATTGAAGTGTACTTATATCATCATAATATTTAAACCCATGCTTTGTTTGGTGAAGGATCCCTCAATAATCGTCTGACCGTGTCCACATGACGACCCAACTTCTCCATAATGTCTTTAGCACTTTTCTTGATGATGACAGACTTTTCTTCAAGGTTGAAGTCTTTTCCTAGTCGTATTGTTCTTAGATGAGAGAAGCTATTAGTCGGGTTCACTGCAAAAACTGTCAAATCTGAAATTAAAAAAAAAAATAAAGGACATTGCACAGAATAATGAAAAGCTAACAATGGTGTTGCCAAATTGGGCAAACAAGCTGGGATAATGTTTTATTAGGGTCGATTCACAAAAAAACGAGAAATCCTGAATTTAACTAGCAAACTATTAGCGTGGTTCGGGGTGTGCTTATATGCATTGGATGTTTTTGGGTTTTTTTTTTGGTTTTTTTTTTTTTTTTTTTTTTTGGTTTTTCAGTACTTTCATTTAATATTTGAATCATCATCCTCAGGCACATCAGTCACGTGACCGGGTCTTTTGTAAAGGTCCCTGGACCACCGGGAACTCTCACCAGCTCCCTCCATGTGTCAGCGATTGTGTGCCAGTACCGAGATCAAGTCTCTGAGAAACGATCTTCCAATCCCACTCAATGACATCATCAGCCCTTTTCCCTCTGTCTACCACTTCACATTTTGCCTAAATTGGTACCTTGTAGTATGGCATTGCGTATATTTATTTTCTTCTCATGGTGTGGCTATAGCATTTCAGATTTCTCTTCCCGACGGTGGACATGAAGTCTACCAATGGATCTGTTTCTTGTCTGATGGTGTCATTTGCAATATGGACTACATATGAAATGTACAAGATAGTTCAAATGACTGCTAAATGCATTTTTCTCTTCCTTCTTACGTGTACGATCATGGCTGACATCTGTATAAGCACAGGCATAATATAATCCCTTGATTGACTAAAGAGGACATTTGCTCCTTCGATGATTCTTTCTTTCTCGAACCAACAGCAAACAAAAACTCAAAACCGGGTCAACTGAATTATTCTTTCTACAACCTACCCATAAACTAAAACGCAAAATCTCAAGAAAGGGTTTAGTATTTATCAATCCACCCACGAGGATAGAATGTGGCACAAGGCCGGTTTAATGTGTAGGCTCGGCCAAAAATATAGCCTTTTTGAACCCGCCTAGACGGATTCAGGCCCTGTTTACCCCCCGAACGAAACCTTGCCCTTCGGCAAAGCTTCGTCCGGGTTCCTCTCTGCTAATGCAGAGAGTTCGACAGACGCCGACTCGGAAGCTCACAAAGGCAGCGTACTACACTTTGATCCTAGCTTCCGGGCCGAGAAGCTTAAGAAAGGGTTTTTATACATCAATTCAAAAAAAAATGATTTCTAAATAGTTTCAGACGAAGAACAAAGTAAAGGAAATAAGTATAGACATATTTGAGATTAATCATCCAGTTAGACCCGATATGAGATCGATCTATGTTGCCTTCTGTTTAAATGCATTTAAAAAACAGACGATGTGTCTCTAGGTGATTAACCCTTTGAGCCTTGCGTTTCTGAACAACCTTAAACCACCCGCCTGAACCCCTGAGTCAAACTTCGCATATAATTGGTATGTAATGTTTTACATTGTATAAAAAAATAGTTTCATGTGTTTAACAACCGTTTCAGCCGTAGTTGAGCATTAAGTCATTTTTATCTACCACTGTTCAACCGGCGGCTGGGCATTACCTCATTTTCTCTAACACCGGTAAGCGGTGATCAAGTTAATAAGGAGACGAATTCTAACGCGATCTATCTTTACTAGCATAATGGGTTCGAGCTTGAGTTCACATTTTACAGTTACGGCTGTGGTTATAATCAAGCTTTTTAAATTAGTTCTTTGGTATTACTGAAATAAAATTTACAACTATATATATATATATATATATATATATATATATATATATATATATATATATATATATATATATATATTACATGTCCATTCAGGAGGTAATGGATGATAGATTTCTATGTCTTCTTTTCATTTAATATACGGAAATATCCAAGACGTTTTGGGAAAGATAACGGAGAAGTTTAGAAGTAACTGAGAAATACTCAGAGAAGGAAGGAATCAATGGACTGAAGGGAAAAAGTTTCTGTCTGAATTTTTGGGATCAGCAGTTATCATTCTTTACGATATTTACATTGCAATTAATATCCGAAAGCCAAGCCAATCTTAAAGCCGAGTTCGAATTCCAGTCGAATCCATTACATTCACTTACATTCTAATACCCTTGGGAAAGATATGAATCCTCTTCTTCTTCCCCCAGCTATGGTTAAATAGCTTCTATAGCCTTGGATGGGAACTGATCTACCGCAGAAAGAAATGGCAACCTACTTCGGAAAAAAAAAATCTGCCTCGTCAGTCATGCATCGAAAGATACATGATCGCCTATGCGTGTATCACGTATGGTACATAACTGACTGACCTTTAATGCTATTATTCGGAACAATAGTCTAGCAAAATGAAATGAATTAGTTTTATAGTAAATTTATTATTTATAATAATTAGGGTTACCAGCCGGAGCTGCAGAAATTCCCGGGTAGTCACGTTGGATCTTGAATTGTAGTCTTTGTATTTTAAGGTGGGTTCATTAAATACTCATATGCTGCCTCTTGTGCTATAATAATAATATTGTAAACATATTTTTATGACATCTGTTTCATTTAATCATGTAGATTGGGAACTGTGACAAATATTGACTTCTAATTATTCATATTATTTTCACAAAAAAAATATTATTAGAGACCACCACACCAACAAATTGGAAGTGGAGTTCAAATATACAAATTCCACGAAGTCTAAAGTGCTCATCATGAAAGCGAGTCTGATAAGAGTGTACTAGACTTGAACAGGTTAAGACTATAGTGGTCTTGGAAGTATCCAGTTGAAATTCTGTTTCCCAAAGCAGCGAGGAAGAAACTGCACGAGGGTAACTTACAGTAACAAGGAAAATTAAAGAACAAAAAATAAAACTTCGATATCTAAAAAAATATAATTGCAATTTTTCTGAAATTTTTAACTTAATGCAGTCAAATGACAGTTTGCGCTTAAAATCTGTATGTTATTAGATACAGAAAGAGAGTTATGATTCATTTAATGTTTTACACATATATCTTTTCTTTTTCTTTTTATATGTCATGTCCTTTCAGGGCGTAGGCGATAATGGCTCTCTCCCTCCATGTGTTTATTGCAGCTCTCAACAAGTTCCTTCCCTCTGCTTCGTACCCAAGACCACGTTCTGTCATCCACTTGCTACTATAATTTCTTCCTTGCTTTCTTTCATCAGTTCTTTCTTTCTTTCTTTCTATTCTATTCTATTCTATTCTCTCATCCATTTCTCAGATATATCAGTTTCGATTCTTTCCAGGTATGCCACGCGTTGTTTTCCCTTGTCTCTCTTTCCTTCTATTCGACCCCTTATTATCAGATTCTATAAGCCCTCCTTCCTCATTATGTGTTCCATAAACTTCAGTTGCCTCTTCCTGATGTTAAGTATAAGCCTCCTCTTTGTTTGCATCCTCATCACTCCTCACACGCTCGTTCCATGATATCCTTAGCATCCTTCTGCAGAAGCTCATCTCCGTCGCCTTGAGTCTGTTTTTCATCTTTAAGGAAATCGTCCAACATTCGCTGCCGTAAAGGACAGATGTCACGTTACAGCTCAGTGTGTCCAAAATTAACGAACAAATTGGAAAATATGTGGGAATAACGCACATAATCCGAATTTTTGATAAGCGATGATAAGATAAAGATGGTTTACCATCACGACGTCATTTTCCAACATGGCGAACCGGAGAAACGCTGACAAATCTCTAAGAGCTGATGTTGTCAAACTGCGAAAGGAAAATCACAAAACTGGCCAGATTGCCGAACAGGTGAATCGTTTCAAAATCATTGTGAGCCGAATTCTGTAACGGTATGGAAACACTGGTCGCTTAACCAGCCCAAACAAGGTGGTTAGACCAAGGAAAACAACGGCCAGAGAAGACATGATCGTTCAACGCCTATAACTGAAGGACCACTTTCGAACAGCGGTCGGCATTTCACGAGAAATTTCAAATAACATTAATGTGACTTGACAAACTGCGTCTAGATGCTTACAAGAAATAGGGCTTTATGCTATGTGTCAACAGATAAAGCCACTCATAAGCAAAAAGAACAAGGCAGCAAGACTGGAATTTGCAAACAAGTACGTGGTGTGCTCAGAAGAACGGTGGTCAAGCGTATTTTTCAGCGATCAAAGTAAATTTAATATCACTAATCATGCGTTAGGCACCTAGTGAGGATCGAACTCACCAAGCAAGTAGTGGACACCTTGTCAGAATCGAACGCACGAACCAGGTGTCGGGCAGCTGGTAGAGATCGAACTCAGTCATCAAGTGTTGACACGTAATGAGGATCGAACTC
This sequence comes from Acanthosepion pharaonis, assembly GCA_903632075.3. Taxonomy (NCBI): domain Eukaryota; kingdom Metazoa; phylum Mollusca; class Cephalopoda; order Sepiida; family Sepiidae; genus Acanthosepion; species Acanthosepion pharaonis. Next base: position 2,000,114 of record CAHIKZ030001635.1, on the reverse strand, counting down.
ACTAATCAAGTGTTGGGAACATAATGAATATTGAACACATTATCAATGGTCAGCTCGGATTATTTGCCAATCTATATTTCCATGACTAGACTCTCGGTCAACACACACACACACACACACACACACACACAAAAAAAAAAAAAAAAAAAAAATACAACAAAAATGCAAATATTAATAACTGGATCAATAAGTCCATAACCAAACAGGCAGAAATATTTTTTTCTTCTCCGCGTTGGATATGATTAATATTTACAACTCATTTGAGCGCATTTAAAAAGAATGGACATTTATTCGCAAAATAAATATTTGCTGTGTAAGATGAGTGCACTTTTAATCGGCAGGGGAGGGGGTTGCAGACATGCTGCTGCACTTACGCTTGTTCGAGCGTCTGTGCGCTCTTGCATGCATTGAAATAGAGGCTAACAGAGTAATGTACAGTTTGAGATAATGATTTCGTCCTAAACAGAAACAAATTATCTTCATAAAATAAAGATTCACCACATCCTTATCTCCCCCCAGCTATTGATTAATCAGTAAATCATTATTATCACCATTTTTTTTTTAAATCTAGAAATATTTTCTGGCTTTAAATAACGTGCAAAATGTTGATAAGCCGTAAAAAAAGAAATCAATTAAAGATCCTGTTTGCATAGACTAGAAAAGTCTAACAAACACATACACAATGTTTGTGATAGAAAATGTCGAGTATTTGTAAAGCCCTGGTTTATTCGTTATTTTCCTTAGTTCAGAAGAATTTTTAAATGGCTTCTTTTTTGTAATTGATCATCATTATTATTCCAATGTTATTTTTTAGATGGCACACGTGTTTGAGTTGACATCCTTATTTTTAAACAGTGAAACTAATGTCAAGCGCCCTAGGGATCGGAAGTCTTTACTAAAGAAAAATGTGCTTCCTGGTAGGAAAGCCAACATGTATTGACTTTTTTTCATCAGAGAACACACGCCTTTCATTAAAATGTGCCATATTATTTAGGTATCATAATATTTCCGGTAGCCTACTTTTAAGGCACACTTCATTAATAGGAGTTTCTTTTTTCCGATATTCAGGTTCTATTCTTGTCAGGAGCAACATTATTTTTTAGTAATAACTTCTTGGTCTCTGTGCCAGTTGATATTTATTTACACGTGTAATCCCTAACAATGACGTTTATAATAATAAGAATGATTGTTTCATTCATTTCGATGGGTTATCATGCCCTTTCATGTTATTTAAAGCCATAATTTGGGAGGAGGAATATTCTTCCTCTCAATTCATCGCTCTTTTCATTATTTCTTCTATCCTTTCATTATTTTTTTCGCAATTTCATTAGATCTCACAATACATAGTCAAAGCTGATAACAAAGAGAGAAGGTGAAAGAGTGTCACCTTGAAGGACCCCTGCGTTAATGTCGAAGAAGCTAGTATCTTAGTATGCAGATATAACAAAAAAATTTGGTATTTTTTGCATAGCATCATTATGGCAGCTACTGTTACATAGTAGATGACATATGCCATTTCCCCATTATGAAAAGAATCGAAGACTTTAAAAAAGTCTAGAAAAATTAAGGTAGCCTATAGATTCTTTGCCCTGACACCATCTATAATCCGCTGAAGAATCAGGATTTGTCCAACAGTTGATCTATTTGTATGAAAGTCATTTTGATTTTTTTTTTCGAACTACTGTCTCTAATATTGTGTATTTTGTTTTGACCCTGTATTGTGTATATGTCTATATTTCTGAGATAAGGTGCTATGTATAATATTTACATTATTCGGACAATTGTCCTCATCTTTGTTGCTATATTTATCGCAACATATCGCCCATTGTACGTTCCGACCTTCTACAGGTGGTTGGAATGTCGAACTGAACCCTTCATTTCGCTCGCTGGGGAAGATTGTTTATCCAGTGTGCCACGTGTCCTCAAGGACACATGGAACAGTGGATAAAGGCGTTGGTTAGATCCAGTGACAGGACCCAAAGAGTGTGAGTTCAATACCTAGTTACAGCGGTGGAGAAATTGAAGAGAGGAATTAACAGGAGATAACTGATAACTGACATCCATTAAACATGGCACGTGGAACTAGAACGGTCTACCCTAGCGAGCGAAATAAAGGGTTCAGTTCGACATTCCAACCACCTGAAGACGGTCGGAGCGTACAGCGGCCGAAACGTTGTAATAAATATGGCAACAAAGACGAGGACAATAGTCTGAATAATGTAAATAGTGTTCCCTGTATTGAGAATTTCACTTCATAAACTTCATCATATAGACATTATGTAACTCCCAAGAAAAAAGTTGACCGATATTGACTATGTAGATGATATAAGCATCACTGCAAATATTATTACCAACTAGCAGCATGGCCCGGCGTTGCCCGTTCTTGATTCAAAAATCGTACGACTCATACAGCAATCGCTATCACTGGACTTAAAATATTTTTGCCCTTCCTTCTTGCCTATCTCACACTGCGAATTTTTTCTAAGCTCTATACTAAACATTAAATCTGTTACGTAAAAAGAACTAAACAAAATGAACACAAAATAATCAGCTTTAAAAAGGACTCGTAACTGGAAAAACCGAATGAAAAAAAATGTTAACAACAAATACTTTTCACACCCAACCCAGTTCTGCGGAATCAGAATCAACGTTGAGTTTAAGCAAGTGAATGAGCCAATTAGAGTAAAGTGCCATGCAGATTTAAATTTTTTCCACTTGTGACGAATACAGCTATCTATTTTATTTTTTATTTTTTTTGCATGCTAGCATTCGTGTCAGTCAGCTGTTGGCTCTCACGTTGGCCAATGGAATCTTCCTGCCTATTCGTGGCAGCCAGCTATAGGCTTTCACTCTGGCCAGTACAAAATGACCGCAAACTACATGAAAACTGCCGTAGAAGAATGAAAAAATCGATTATTTCCACTATCGATAGGAGTTGGGAAATGCAAAGTCAGTCATGGCCTTTCCGCTAACTTGCAGCATGTGCATGTAAATTTGGTGCAAATCCGTCGAAAATTCCGGGCGTGCATTCGTTACACACACACACACACACACACACACACACACACACACACACACACACACACACACACATCCTGTCGTTTATAGCATGAGGTGCGCTCTTTTAAATTCTACAAAATGTTGCTAAAGATTTTGTACTCTGTGTGAATACCTCAAAAACTGAATTATTAAACTACAGCTAGCAAGACACAATACAAATTATCACAGGTAAATCAATAAAATTTGTTGAACCTTTTACATAGCGTGTAAACAAAATAAATTCTACTGAAAATGATGGCAAACTTCGCATAGCTAAAGCCAGAGCCTCCTTAAAAAAAGGAGGTAATTTGAAAATCAGATCTACCAGACAACCTCAAACGGATCTTCTTTTGCGCCACCATAATGTATTTTGTCACTGCTTGGAATTAACTAAACCCTAGTGTCTACGTTTGATGGAATTTACACTCGGATACTGAGAACTGTACTTAACTTAACTTGGAGACAACATCCAACTAAATCGCAGCTCTAGGGGCCCATCCCTGATATTTCTATAATCTTACGTGAAAGCAGAATGGGCTTTGCTAGACACTGCTGGCGAGCAAAACAAGAACCTCTGACTTATCTACTGTTCTGAACACCTAGCTAGGCGCAAGATGGATTCGTCGTCGAGTAACCACCTACATTAACCAAATCTGTAGAGACAAAGGATGCCACACTTATGACATTCCTGCTTTGATATAGGAGTCTGGTCGATGGCGTGATAGACTCATAAATGTCCGAGCTAGCGTTCTTTCTTTCTTTCTTTCTTTCTTTCTTTCTTTCTTTCTTTCTTTCTTTTTTCATTTCTTGTTTCCTTTCATTAGTTTTTTTATTTCTACGTTCCTTTTTTCTATCTTCCTCCCTTTTGTTTTTTGCTTTCTTCCTGTCTTTCTTTTTCTCTATGATCATTTTCCTTCATTTCGTTTTTCATTAGATTTTATGTCTTTCTTCACTTTTATTCTTTCTTTCTTTCTTCAGGAGATATATCTTTCTTCGTTCATTTATTGCTTTTTTCATTAATTATTTATTTATTTCTTCCCATTTTCTTTCCTCATTTTTCTTTCATTCTACTATCATTTCTTCTTTCATTTCTTGCTTTCTTTCATTACTTCTTCCTTTCTTTCTTTCTTCCTCTTTCTTTCTATGACAATGCCTTCCTTCATTTCATACTTCCTTTCGTTAGTTCTTTATTTCTTTCTTTCATTTTTCTCCTCAGTTTTCTTTCTTTAGTCTACGATCATTTCTTCGTTTCTTACTTCCCTTCATCAGAGTATGTGTCATTCTATCCTTTTATTTCTTTCTTTCTTTTTTTCTATCCTTTTCTTTCTTTCTTTCTTTCTTTCTTTCTTTCTTTCTTTCTTTCTTTCTAGTATAATTTCTTTCTTTCTTTCTTTTTTTCTATCCTTTTCTTTCTTTCTTTCTAGTATAATTTCTTTCTTGCTTTCTTTCATCAGTTCTTTCTTTCTTTTTACTATATTTTCTTCCTTGATTTCTTTCTTCAGATCTTTCTTTCTTTCTTTCTAGTATAAATTTATTCCTTGCTTTCTTTCATCGGTTTTTTCTTTTTTTTTTACTATATTCTTCCTCGCTTTCTTTCATCAGTTCTCTCTTTCTTTCTTTCTTTCTTTCTTTCTTTCTTTATTTATTTATTTATTTATTTCTACTATAATTTCTTCCTTGCTTTTTTTCATCGGTTCTTTCTTTTTTTTTACTATCATTTCTTCCTCGATTTCTTTCATCAGTTCTTTCTTTCTTTCTTTCTTTCTTTCTTTCTATCTTTCTTTCTTTCTTTCTTCCTTGCTTTCTTTCATCTGTCCTTTCTTTCTTTCTTTCTAACATAATTTCTTCCTCACTTTCTTTCATCAGTTCTTTCATTCTTTCCATTCTATTCTATTCTCTCATCCATTTCTCAGATATATCTGTTTTGATTCTTTCCTGATTATCATTTTTTTTCACCCATTCCATTGGGATTCGACATTCCACCTGCCCCTCTTTTCCTACTCCTACTCCTTCTCTCCAAAACCCCACCCCCTTACTTTCCTCCACCCCCTCCCAGGAATGCTCACAGGGATTCAGCCGCCGATAAAAGCCTCCGAATGTAATTTCCAGTGATTTGCCAACAAATCCATTTACAAATAGAAATTGCGAGAAACGATTCTTTATTTTCTCTCTTTACTCTCTCTGCTATTCTTAAAAGATAGATTTAAAATTTACAAGCCTTTGAGCTGAATCTGGTTCATGACGTTATATATGATTCATTTCTCATTCTTACATTTTTGCTTCTGGCTTGGATGTATTTTTTTTTTCATTTAACTTGCGCGTATGAATTAAAATATATTCGTTGTACATTACTGGTCGATATTTAATGATTGAAAGGAAACAATTATTTCTCTTTTTACGTAGATGTAGCTTAGATATATAATGAAATCCTTTTTCGTAAGCAACCATTCGCTGTTGATAGTGATTAATGAACTGATCTATAAAGATGTTCAAAGACAAGATTTCGAAACTTACTAGCTTTTCAATGTAATGACGACCAAAAATAAATAATATGACACTACTCAATTCATATCAGCAGTGACTTTAAGAGAATGATGGCTACCGTGCTAATCTAGTAAATCTTTATTGAGTCTGATTTTAACTAATTGTGTCGCTGTTGAAGGAGTTGTCGGTGGCCTTATAAAAATATTAAACTATCTACTAAGAAAATGGAAGGGAAAAGAAGTAAACAGAAAAAATGTTTTACTTTCCAGAAATAATTGCTGTTTTTTACAACATTTGTTTAACCCATTATTATGAAGACAGTTTTGTTATGACAGGGAAGAGACTATACATTGGAATATTTCTTACTAACTTCGACTCGGGCTGTTACACCTGGTTGCTACACTTATTATCACGAGGATTTCTTAGCGTCTGATTGATTACTTGATTAATTATAGCACACGTACGTACGTCATAGTAGACACAAAAAGCACGTAAATATTGCCAGAAAAATACTCGACTCAATTTTAAAGCGTAAAATCTTTGATAGCTATACTTCCTTAAATGTTGTAACGTTACAGGTTAATAATTTGATATATGTTTTAAATGCTGAGAAATTTTCATCATTTTTCATAATTTAAGAATTAATTAAATTTTATTTTAGATTGTTATTTATTCAGTTCAAATGTCGCAACCCTATTAATAATTTTCATTAAAAAGACAAGCTGAAATGGATCTATTAAAAAAATATAATGGCAATGCATGTTGTGAATGTTTACTTTTGACTCATTCTTGAACCGAACGAGCCAACAATGGTATCACTGGTTATAGATTATTTCTGTCAACAACCAATTTCAGATCTGATTTAAGTCATTTCTGCCAGCATCAAGCTTCAGCGTTCGATTTAGGAGATATAGATTATTTCGGGTTATAGATTAGGCGATTTGTGGAACACTTTGCGTAGTGCAGTCTTGAGCGCCACAACCAGACCTACTCGCCACAAAATTTGACCATTCCTGCTTGCAACTTTGCAGCTCACCCTGTAAGTGGTTTTTTATTGTCATTTTGCGCCTGAATATTTGGAAATGTCCAGAATTAACTCCGCCCTTAAAAGATTCATTCCATTTTTCTCACCTAATCACATCGTCCCAACATTGCTTCTCTCGTTATGACATCGAAACCTCATATCTATACACAGTCACTTATTCCAATTAAAAATATATATATATAAATACATTTAACAATCTGGTTTAGGCTAAGAGCAGTTTCTTAACGTTTAAGATATTTTAGTGAAAGCAAACATACGGATTAATTGATCCCCCTTGCCCTTGCTTTCTGTCAACAACTAATTTCGGATCTGATTTAAGTAATTTCTGCCCGCGTCAAGCATCAGCGTTCGATTTAGGCGATGTAACTTTGCCATTTCTGTCGCTATGGTCTGATCTCCTTTGTCCAATTCTGCAAATAAATTGATGTTTCATTCAGTACACTAATGAATGTTCGTCATCTTCTAAAATCTAAAAACCCCTAATGCTAACTGTGTCCTGCAATAATTCAGGAATTTAAGGACCTAAAAAATACTTAACGCTTCGAATTTCATCCCTTGAGACCGCATACACTTTTCAAAATAATCTGCACAATAATCGTAGTCCATGGTTTAAATTTTCCATTTTAACAGCAGATTTAGTTCTCGAAAAAAAGCAACAAAACGTTACAAGAACAAATATATTGACTGGAAAGGGTGTGAAATATCTAGATGATATTATGTTTTGACCCCCCCAAACCATGCGAAAATTGAAGAATGAGCAGGCGTATTGTTTTAATGAATTTGACGGTCCCACGGTATATAAGTTCAGTCAATGGCGCCACATAACTGACTAAGTAACCATAAAGAGGATTGTATGATCACGCCTGCCCAGTATGGGTCCCTCTAATTAGTTACTAATGCTATTGCTAGTCACATTTCCGCATATATACGTGCGTATATATATATATATATATATATATATATATATATATATATATATATACATACATACATATGTATACGTGTCATTTTCATACACAAATATATATACATATTTGTGTGAAAATGCACACACACACGCATATATATATATATATATATATAATTTATTTGTAAAAAACAGTTATTTCTGATGAAAAATTGAGGACAATTTGAAATATCAAATATATATATAAATAAATAAATACTTTCATAAAATAAAACATTATAATTTTTAATTTGAAACTTTATATATATATATATATATATATATATATATATATATCTGTGTGTGTGTGTGTTTGTGTGTGTATAAACATATTTAGTGTGTAGACGCGTTTGACCAGACATTACAATTTTTTTCTAAACAGTCAAAATTCTACTAAAGACAATGTATCTCCCGAAAGTATTCGAACATGTATTTATATCTTTAATCAGATAAGATATCAAAAAGTCCTACTAAAAATTTAAGGTTTCAATTACATGGATTTTCGGATTTTCTCATTTTCCATTATTTTTATGCTAACTTTGATTTAACTTGTATGCTAATTAGTATTCTACTACTATTATTATTACTATTAGTAGTAGTAGTATATATTAGTGCACAGTGAGTACTGGTGGTTATAAAACAGTGACCATTTCTAAATAACAAGCTAAAATTTATACTACTAATAAATATATATTTGTTCCTCACCGTTTGGTAAAATGTCGAGATGCAAAAACTAGATTACTTTCAATTTAATGTATATATATATATATATATATATATATATATATATATATATATATATTAAGACGTTTTTTTTTACGTTTATACTTTCTTTTTATAGATACAAATATTTAAGTAAATGCTCTCTTTATAATAAACAGTATTAAACAACATTTACCGGCCTGAATATCCGAGAAATTTTCACAGAAAATATTCGAACCTGTATCCTATACGGGCCCGCATTTTAGCTTGACGTGCCTTCAACCGATTTGGCCACAGAGGAGCGTTCGTTTAGCAAGGTCGAATTTACTGTATTTAAACTTCAAACTACTATGAATCTCTCACGTACATTCATTTCTGCTCATGTCGTATGAAATGTAAACAAATGACGTCAGAAATTATGAAATGGACAAAGTCCGACAATTATTTTAAGACATTTTAATGTTTGTACGTTCTTTTTATAGATACAAATATTTAGGTAAATGTTCCGTTTATAATAAACAGTATTAAATTTCGCGGACATTCAGGCCGGTAAATGTTGTTTAATACTGTTTATTATAAACAGAGCATTTACTTAAATATTTGTATCTATAAAAAGAATCTATAAACATAAAAAATGTCTTAAAATAATTGTCGAACTTTTGTCCATTTCCTATATATATATATATATATATATATATATATATATATATATATATATATATATATTCATAATTAAGTATATTGTAACATACATATGTTATAAAATATATTAATTTTTTTTTTTTACAGTGAGATTCACTCTAGGCGTCTCGATGTACAATTTGGAGTTTGGAGACCATTTGTGTGTGTATAGCAGTGGAAGACGACCATTTAACCTAGCCTTGAACAGGTTAAGATTGTAATAATAGGAGAAACAGCCTGTTAGGAGTCGGTTGCACAGGAGAGTGGTTCGCAGGAAGAAGCTATTCGAGGGGGACTTATTTCTCACCGATGGGATACAGGGAGAATGTGTGTGGTTTCCTAATATGTAAGTGGCATGGCGTATTCACGTTGTGAAGTTTTGCCTCCGCGAGACCAAGGAATGTAGCTCGTCCGGGCACTTTCTGTGGATGTAACGGTAGAGTAGTGAGAGGCTTGTCATCATCCCGCCTGTGGGAGAGAATAGTTTGTAACGCACAAGGGCTTGAAGACGCTTTCGAACTCTGTAAAGGCTGGAGAGTGAAGTCTGAGCAGCTCCCGCCCAAATATGACATCACTACACCATTTTTGGCCTTATCTGGTTTTTGTAAAGGTTGAGGTCTACATGAGGAGTTAGGTACGTAAATACGCAACTGAAATCGAACATCTGTAGTGAAATCTTTCTGCCAAGTATCATTAGTTCAAACTCAACGAACATATAGTCTCTATGAGAGATTCTGCCAGTGTCCAGAGTAAAGATACAGCAATTAACTTTCCACTAAGTGTTATACCATGTTTTGGTTAGGAACGATGGATTATTTTAGAAAAATGCTTAATTAAACGCATCAACATGTCTCCGTACAAGATGGAGTAACGGCTCATGCGACAAGGGCCAGAATCCAACTTCTCAGGCAAATTTTTGGGAAAAGAATAATTTCTCACGGTTATGGTATTAAAAGGCCAGCTTTTTTCTAGGTTCTGACAAGTACTGAGTTTTTCTTACGCTGCTATCTAAAAGAAAAGGATTATGTCAATAAGCTCCATACTCTCCAGGCCCTTAAGGACAACATTCAGATAGACATCAAAGAACTAGAGCCTGAGACACTGAAGGCTGTAACGGAAAATGCTTTAGAAAGGATACGTTCGTGGGAAGAGGAATATGGGCACCAGATAAAAGTTGTAATCTTTCCCAACTAGTGTAAATGTATTTCCTATACGTACTATTTTGCTAATACCCTTTCGAAGAGTATGAATCCTCCTCTTCTCTTTCCAGCTATGGGTAAATATCAGGATAGACCAGGTTCTATAGCCTTGGATGCCAACTGGTCTACCGCAGAAAGAAATGGCAACATACTGCGGGAAAATAATATGCCTCGTCAGTCATGTATCGAAAGTTACATGTTCGCCTAAGCGTGTATCACACATGGCACATAACTGACTGACTATACCGGGTGTAACAGAGTAAATGTCCAAATCATCTAACAGATTTATTGTCCATCCCACAAAATGATTAACATTTAAAAATCACTAAACTAATTGGGTTTATTTTTTCAAATTTTCAGATCAGACATTTAAACACCTTGACGGTATTTTTCGTAAGAATAACTGAAAAATCCGTTGAGTTATTTAGCTAAAAAGATAACAGGATAAAATCGTTTTGCGTCAACCCCACTGTCTTCCCAACTGAGAAAAGATGAGAGGATAAAGATCATTCTGTCTTTCAGTAATGCTACTAACATTCATACACTGGCTTATATCTTCCAAGTCCATTCAAGTACCATCGAGAGAACGGTGATTAAGTTTTAAGAAAGAGGAAACAGTAGAGAGGAAAACTGGATCAGGAGGTCACGTCAAGAAGAGGGATCATAATTTCAACTTAGAATTAAAGAGATAATTTAGAAAAGATCCAATTCAATCCATAAGATGTTTGGTGCATGTGAGACGAATTTCAGCAGGGATCAGTGAAAAAAACTTGTAAATGAATCGTACGTGAAACCTACGAGAATAGAAGTTAGAAAGTTAGAAGGTTAGAAGATCATCTTGAATAAGTTGGAAAATGATCCTGGAATAATATATATATATATATATATATATATATGAATTTTATATCAATTTTTTATGAACTTCGCATCCTTACCTATGATTGGTTAATGATGAACAAGTCATTTTCGTTTATCAATGATTTCATCAGGATACTTCTGTTAAGCTTAGAGAGTAATTATTGCTCAAAGTAGAGTCCAATAGTGTTATAAAAACCTTGGAGAATTCCAGTAAGATATCGTTAATCATTTCTAAGATACAACGATTTGGACAATTTTGCTGTTACACCCGGTATGTAATAATGTTATTATGAATTAAAGTTAAAGAGTAAAGTAGTTGTTAAATTTTGATTTCACTTGGTGACTTGTGTGACACATTGTATATTTAATATTGATTTGTAGATATCAGGTAGATATTTGATATTTGTTTTTAATAATATTACGAAGGTTTGATGTGAACTATATTCGCTGAACTCTTGCATCCGTTTTTCATTCATGGCGTTTTTTCCACCATCAAAACTTCTTGCAACGTTTGGTGAGGTGAGGCAGGTGAATAGCGAGTGTGATCTAGAAATAACGAAGCAAGTTTCAAATTTGTCACTGTGTTATTCTTTCTGGATGCGACCTTGCTTTGTCTTGGTGCGGGGGGGATTTCTTTCTTTCTTTTTTTTCTTTTTTGATGAATGCAGGGCGATATACGACCAAACTTTTATTGACACGTTGCTGCTGCAGGTCGTATAATTGTACATCCTCTAAATGATTACTGCATTAACGATACTACCACCGGCACGACATTACTTTTCACCTACGGAGTTGAGATTAGGGTGCCAGTTGCAGGGGATTTAGCCGAGCCAAATCCATTGCTTTTTACGTTGGACATTGGGGTATGTGACCCATTTAAGAAATGTTTAGTCAGCATATATACCTCCTTATATTACTTATAACTCGACGCAATATATATGGCGCGATTTTTCGTCTCATATATTAATATATATTTATACTTAGAAAAACTTTTACAATACACACACACACACATACATATATATATATATATATATGTGTGTGTGTGTGTGTGTAAAAGAAAGAACGGTAAGATATGTAATCCGGTGTTCTTGATATTTTTTATTCTTATTTTTACAAAATTTATTTTGAAATATATATATATTATATATATATATATACATTATAAATATATATATACATTATGAAATATATATATATATATATATATATATATATATATATATATATATATATATATATATATATATATATATATATATATATATATACGTACCTGCGTAAGCCTGTCTACAAGGGCACCTAACCAATCCCTGATGCATAAGCCTGCTCAGGCACATTTGTTTTCAACACCAACATAGACAAATTAAGTTGTATACTGCAAGTATGCAGAGTAGACCTTACTTACAGTTTCTGGGGCGAGCTATTAGGCTAAAATCTGCGGTCAGCACGTGATATGTTTGTCAGGTTGATAACATCAAGTAGTGATCTTCCTGACAAATCGACCATGGTGAGATCCGAACATCTCATACACACACACACTCACACACACACATATATATATATATATATATATATATATTAATTGATTTAAAATATGGTTTTTTCCGCTTTTTTACAGAATAGTACTCAATGTAAATTTACAGAGCATAATATTATAAATTAATTGATTTAAAATATGGTGAATCAATTAATTTATAATATTATGCTCTGTAAATTTACATTGAGCACTATTTTGTAAAATAAAAATATCTATAAGAACACCGGATTATATATCTTACTGTTCTTTCTTTTTATTTATATACATACACACACATATATATATATATATATATATATATATATATATTTAATTAATTCATCGAGCACTGGACGGCCGTTTCGTTCTATATTTGGGACTCATCAGCAGTGCGCATCCACTACCGAGAATTGAAACCCTGACAGTTAGGTTGTCAAGCGAACATCATAACAACTGTTCCAAATGGGGGCACAGCCCTATGGTTACAAAGAGCTCAGTTGAGTTTTGCCATGGAATATGTGAGCGAGCGGCGCTAAATTGAGTCTGATTTGGAATTTCTTCGTCACCGAGGCCCATTGTCCTGACCTAACTGTCAGGGTTTCAATTCTCGGTAGTGGATGCGCACTGCTGATGAGTCCCAAATATAGGACGAAACGGCTGTCCAGTGCTTTCCGCATTCTGTTGAGGTTTCTATCAGACTCGATGAATTAATTAAATATAATTATCAAATCCTCCTACTAATTACTATATATATACTGTTTTGCTGCAATATAGCTTTTCGGCATCCGATTGCTTCAAGCCGGAATCGGTTTAGAATCAGTCAAAGATACTACCCGTAGGCTATCGTCGCAAGGCAGAGAGAAAGGAAATTTTTCACTTTTTTTTATTTATATATATATATATATATATATATATATATATATATATATATATATATATATACAAATACGTCAGTGTCCAGGAGAGCTCAATTCAGTCGAAGAACAATGCGAGCCACTGTTTTTAAAAATACCCTTTTCATAATAGCGCTCAACCGGATTTCCCGAGACCATATATATTTTCATCCAAAGATAGACTGTATCGTCACTGTATCACAGCTCTTCAGTGTGGATTGCTTCAAGCCGGGATTGATTTGGCAACAGTCAGAGATCCTACCCCTACGCAATCATCGCATATATACATATAAATAATAATCTCGAAAAAACTAAAATATTCATATATATATATATATATATATATATATATATATATATATATTCAAATTTATAACTAATACATATTATATGATCACTGCAAAAATCAATTTTGTTTCAAACCTGCTGGTGTCTTATCAAGTTCTGATGTTGAATATAAAATGTTAAGATTCTCCATTCAACATAATCCCTTCATACGACACCAGAAATGTTGAAACAAAATTGCAACTTTGTAGTGATCTTATAACATGCATATGTTATAAATTTGAATAAATATTACTATTGGCTGCGTAATTATCAAGCGTTTGTTTAAACAATATTTATTACGAAAAAAAAAGCATTAAATGATTATGCCGGAGTGTATGATTATCGACACGCATTTTTATAACCTGGAAATAAAATAATATTTATATTAAAATGAAAGTAAACAAAGCGGTAAGTTTTATTAACAAATAACTGACCTACAAAACGCCTGATAATTATGCACCAACCCACTAGCTCTACTCGTTATTGAGCACTCTTTTAAGAATATAATTTTCGGTTATTGGAATTTTATTCCATGTGTACCAGCCCTGTTTTTGTATACACACACACAAAAATATATATATATATATATATATATATATATATATATATATATATATATATATATATCTGCATCATAATCTGTGTGTGTTTCTATATGTGTAGATATATGATGTGATAAATATATAAAGCAATAAGTAATCTAAATCTGCCATATTTGTTTTATGAGATTATAGCTCAGTTATAAACAGTTGTGTCTCTCGTGGATTAATGTTTGTCTCAAATATCGGAAACGACAGTTTATTTTTTCCTTAAGTGGGAGCCGCACTTGTCTGTAGGGAGTTACTTAGAATAAGCAGATATATAATTTTTTTATTATTAAATACAAGGATGGAAATGTTTTTTGATGTTTTCCCTATTTAACAGACTTCGTGGCACTTACATCGACCTATAACGCACGCACGCACAGACATATTTGTGCATGTTTATGTGGACGTATATAGCTATATCTGTAAACAAATATAATTTATATAAACAAAACATTAATGTAGTATAAAAGAAATCCATTGGGATAGATAGATAGATAGATAGATAGATAGATAGATAGATAGATAGATAGATAGATAGATAGGAATAGACGGAGAGGTGATATATAGATGGATAGATAGACATGAACTAACTGAGATAGATAGCCAGATAGATAGAAATCCATTTAGATTCATAGAAATAAAGAAATCTGTTAAGATAGATAGATAGATAGATAGATAGATAGATAGATAGATAGATAGATATGAATCGGTTAAGATATATATATATATATATATATATACACAAATATAGATAGATGTTGATAGATAGATTGTGAGAGGGAGAGAAATAGTAGTTCTGTACTTTCACTTTAGATACATAATATTAAACGCAGTATGAAATTCGAACTCGTCTCACAAAGACGAGTGGATTGATTAATCGATTAATTTGCCTTTGTGATTTTTTTTAAGTCCGTAACATATTTTGATTGTAAGAATATATATCTTTTTTGTGAGTGAATATTGCATTCAAAATATTTCTGAAAATCCCTATGATTTTTACTGTTTCATATCTTACTATTTACCCAATACTTGCGGAAAGATAAATTCATATCTTTCCCAAGTGTATATGCGCCTGAGGGAATCTAACATAGCCGATCAAGAAATGAAGCGAACTGAATATCAGTGAATTAATTGTTGTTAATGTTTTATTTTTTAGATGAGAATGAGTTTATATATAACAAATGCAGTCTTATAGACAACTCAGTCAGTTATGTGCCATACGTGATACAAGATGAGGCGACCATGTATCTTTCGATATATGACTGACGAGACAGATTTTTTCCCGCATTAGTTTGACACTTCTTCTAGACCAATTGCTAGCTAAGGCTATAGAACCCGGTCTGTCCTGTTATTTACACATAGCTGGGGGGGGGGGTAGAAAGAGGATTCATACCATTCACAAGGGTAATAGTACGTAAGTGAATGTAATGGATTAGACTGGAATTCGAACTCGGGTCTCGGATTACTCTTGGATTACTACAATAAAAACATGTAAAAATCGCAACACAATTGAAGTCGTGTTTCGGTGCGTATCACAGCATTTTTCTCATCAGAATACTCATTGAAAGACGACTGCATGTGTGTAGCGATTTTTACATGTGTTCGGTGTAATATCCTAAAATAAATAATATTGCTATATTCTATATTGCTCTCTTTTAAATGAATTTTTTATAGTCGTTGGAATTGTACTCTATTCGTTCTTATCGTACCCTTACATATATGCCCAAACTGAAATTAACAGATAGATAGATAGATAGATAGATAGAT
The DNA here is from genome assembly GCA_903632075.3 of Acanthosepion pharaonis. Classification (NCBI taxonomy): domain Eukaryota; kingdom Metazoa; phylum Mollusca; class Cephalopoda; order Sepiida; family Sepiidae; genus Acanthosepion; species Acanthosepion pharaonis. The sequence continues at coordinate 1,984,067 of CAHIKZ030001635.1, read as the reverse complement.
AGATAGATAGATAGATAGATAGATAGATAGACATGAACAGACTATAGATAGATAGATAGATATGAACAGACTATAGATAGATAGATAGATATGAACAGACTATAGATAGATAGATAGATAGATAGATAGATAGATAGATAGATAGATAGATAGATAAAATAAACTCGGATAGCTAGTTTGATTGGCCACATCCTAGGAACTTTTAATAGACAAATAGGGAGAACCTATCAAAAGGTGACATCCAATGATAGATTTATATCTGCCAAGTCAAATTTAAATCCACTTCATAATGATAAATGCATTTCTAAATAAGTCGGCAGATGTAACTATAATATGAAAGATGATTCTGCAGAAATAGAAATGTATAGAGAAATACGTCAGTGCAAAGGGACAGATGAATAAAAAGATAATAAATTAACTGCGGCACAACAAGGTTCTAAGATTCAGTAATGACTCCAAAATCAGGTCACGTGGTTGGCTTGAGTTCAAGTTTTATACAGTCATTTCCCAGTCATAAATATGCGAATCATAAATTAGTCTATGAAATAAATTAGTGTAAGAACACTTTAGTCTGTTGATCTATTATCTTCGAGACTAAAATTCCTATCCTGGCTCCAAAACTTGAAAATGCTACAGACTTACAAAGCATTTTCTGGATTGTTGAATGAGTATCGAAGTCAGTTTCATGGAAATGGTTTCCCAGCTTGTTCATTAAATAATACGTTATGCTGTAGTACTGAAACCTTTGCTTAACCCACCGTTAGTGACAAGGGGTACTGTTTGGAAACCCTGGTCTAATCATGTTAGGACATGATTAGACCAGGGTTTCCAAACACCTTTTTGTTTTTCCAGTGAGGTTCACCCTGTACAAGACCCGGGAAGCAGTCGAGGTATAAAGTTACCATTGGGGAAGGTAATAGTTAAACCCAGACGAACATGTTAAGCTTGTAGTGGCCGGGAAAAACATCCTATTGGGAGTCGGTTTCAGAGAACAGCGGAAAGAAGGTGTTCGAATGAAACTTACTCGTCACCAGTGGAACGCAAAGGGAATGAGGGTAGCTCGTTACTATGTGCGTAGCATGGCGGGTCTTAACCGTAAAGGTTAGAACTTATGGGACTAAGAAATGTCGGAACTTCCATTGAAAGAGCTATAAAGCAGTGAGATGTTTGCGCCGTTTCGACTGTAATATATTTGAAATATGTCACTTAGTTTTTGCTATACACTGTCTTAAATGTTCTCTCTCTCTCTCTCTATATATATATATATATATATATATATATATATATATATATATATATACATTTATTCACACAAAACAAATGCAAATGTTAATGATTTAATTGGCGAGAAATCCATCGTCGCAAACAATTCAAATAATATACAAAAACCTCCGAATCCGTTATCGTTGCTTAGTGATCAACTATGTAAACAATGACAGACTATCATCACTGTCGTGTCCGTATATTGTTTAATATGTTTGTGATTTACATCTTTGATAACGGCTTAAGTAAGCCGAAAGCTTAGATTATATTAAAAAAATATGGATCAATATTGTGAATTTCTTTCTTCGTTTAATGATAATGTTATCAAACTTATCAGAAGTTACGAACAAATTTTACATAAAATAAATAGACAACACTTGTCTATATTATTTAATGAAACGTGTATATATATATATATATATATATATATATATATATATATATATATATATATAGTTTTATGTTAAAACTAATAGAAAGAAAAGCCGTTTCCCTATGAAAATATATTCAGCATTTATTGACCGAACAACTAGCATTACAATGACTTCAAATTTTTATTAAAACATTTTTAGAACAAGAGCTTTATTACCTGTACTAACTGTTATCGTTGTTTCTCATAATGAGTGCGTTTTCATTCCTAAACTTTTGTTAGAAGTACTGTGGAATATCAATATTTTGATGATGTCATTATTTCTCATCATTATGTCATATGTTCTATCCATTTTACTTGTTGCGACTGCTGGAAGTTTTAAAGTGGTGGGCTTTATGTTTTTATTTTGTAAATTATGAAATAAAAAAAAATGTTAGAAACAAAGAAAAGTACGTTGAACTGTTATCTTCTACCGGTCCTCCTATATAGCAGGGAGTACTGGATAGTCTCATTATACACGAAGAAGAGACTTGAAGCAACAAAAATATGGTTCTACAGAAGGATGGTGAGAATAGCTTGAACTGCATATTCGAGCTACGCTGAAATTTTAGAGAAAGTGGAAACAAAAATGGCACTTATATGTAACATCAGAAACGGACGGCTGAAATTTCAAGGACACCTAATCAGGAAAGTGGATTGTAAAATTTGATACGCACAAAGCATCAGCCACGTGACAAGATTGTCTAAATGGTTGACAAAACAGGGATTAGGAGAGATAATAAAAATATATTTAATAACGGATACAAAAGTCATAAAATCGTGAAGAACCATGATCTCCAACGTTCTGGAAAGATACGGCACATAAAGAAGAAGAAGAAGAATAAGAAGAAGAAGAAGAAGAAGAAGAAGAAGAAGAAAAAAAGTTGAAGAAGAATAAAAAGAAGAAGAAGAAAAGTAGAAGAAAAAGAAGCAGAAAAATGAAGAATAAGAAGAAGAAGACGAAGAAGAAAAAAAGAAAGCTCGACGGCGTATGGTTTTCTTCATGATCTACAGAGTCCCTTGCATCCATTTTGTAATCTCACTGATTTGACTAAACAGTTACATAGTGCTGATATTTTAAACATATTAAAGAAGATAAATAGGGTTATGGCCACATCACGTTGAAACCCTATTTCCTGTACGATCACCGGAGTTAAGCAACATTGAGTCTAGTCAATATCTAGATGGGTGACAGCTTGAAAATATCAGGTGCTGTAAGCTTAATTTGCTGGAGGTTTAAGGGTCGGAACTGTTAATCAGCGAGTCGAGTTTCAATTCCCGTTGGGTTCGTTATATTCACTTAGGTACAAATACCCTTGGGAAAGCTATGAATCAATCAATTCTCCACAGAGTTATGGTTTAATTAGTAAGACATGTATCAGTAAACCATTTTTATCTCAAAAGAAAGTTCTTACAATAAGAAAAATATTTCCTGGCGTTAAATAAACTGCAAGTGCTGATAAGTCGTAAAATAACGAATCAATCTCTATTTATAAAAGGACAGGATGTGTGTGTGTGTGTGTGTGTGTGTGTGTGTGTGTGTGTGTGTGTGTGTGTGTGTAACGAATGCACGGCCGCAAATTTCGACAGATTTGCACGAAAATTTACATGCACATGCACTAAGTTAGCGGAAAGACCGAGACCGACTTTGAATTTCCCAATTCCCATCGCTAGTGGAAATAATTGATTTTTTCATGCTTCTACGGCAGTTTTCATGTAGTTTGCGGCCGTTTTATACTGGCCAGAGTTTTAGCCTATAGCTGGCTGCAACGAATAGGCAGGAAGATTCTATTGGCCAGCCTGGGAGCCAACAGCTGACTGACACGAATGTTAACTAGCATGCTACCATGAAACACAAATCGTTAGCGCATTCCTCACAAGTGGGAAAAATTTAAACCTGCGTTGCACTTTACTCCAATTGGCTCATTCGCTTGCTTAAACACAACGTTGATTCTGATTCCGCAGAACCGGAATGGGTGTGAAAAAGTATTTGTTGTTAACATTCTTTTTTCATTCGGTTTTTCCAGTTACGAGTCCTTTTTTAAAGCTGGTCGTTTTGTGTTCATTTTGTTTAGTTCATTTTTCGTAACAGATTTAGTATAGAGCTTAGAAAAAAATTACAGTGTGAGATAGGTTAGAAGTAAGACATGTAGCAACATCAGCACGGCAAAGGCCACTCCTTTAAAGGCAAGTAATGGCAAAAATATTTTAAGTCAAGTGATAGCGATTGCTGTATGAATCATACGATTTTTGAATCAAGCACGGGCAACGCCGGGCTATGCTGCAAGTCAATCAATAAAACTTAGGTGAAAAACAAAAACAGAAAGTTTCATTTTTATAAATAAAAAAAAATAAACAGAATTTTATTTTACCAACCTAATTAAAAATATTCAAAATATTTCTGGTTTGTTGTCACTATAACGATTAAATAAACAAGCTATATAGATAGTTTTATTTACAGGACTAACAACTTGTATATTCTTACTTATTACTTTAAAACCAATTTAAAAGTTGTTTTTTCATTATTGAGGTTGGGTTTCTTCCTAATCCTTTGTTTGAAGTAGTGTGGAATATCAACCTATTGACTATGTCATTATTTTCTCTTGAAGATAAATGTGACATTCATTCTTGTCGTTGCTGTTTTTGAAAGTGTTCAAGTGTTTAAGTGATGTGGTTTCGGATATTTGGTAAAACAGTCCGCGTGGGGCAAATAAGAATGGGCCTCAGTAAGATCTAAATGATTCTTTACCTTCACTGCTTATTTTTTACTCTATTGTTCAGCCAATTCAAGGCCCAAGAGACACTCAATGTAGGGAGTTATTGAATGGGACTGATGTAAGGACGAAGGAATTATATATTATATGTAGGAAAAAGATAAAGATTGTAATGATCAGTGAAGCAGCCTCTCGGATTTGGATTAGTTGAAGTAAGGAATATAGCTACATGGAATATCTTCCATAGAAATAACGATTGATTAGTGATAGGCATGTAACGTTACGTCTGTGGGAAAAGGATTGTAAGGTGGAAAATATTTCATCGCCGACAAGGCCGCGTGGACTTTTTTTGAACTCTGTCGAGGTAGCGATTCTCCATATGTCGCCTCATACGTCTCTTGTAAAGCGACAGCAAGCCCTGTGGAGTCGGGTACTTTCTGATCAGGCGAAAAGGAACCTATAATTTTTCCAGATATTTTTGCGGTTGATTATCTTAGTTCTTGGGTGAATTTCAGATCCATTAGGCGCAGATTGCAAGTAGCCTCCTTGAGAATGCTATCACCTCTCGACAAAGATCAGTTCGATAATGATAGATACTCGTTTAGCTGTTTTGGAACTTAAAGTTACAAGGAGGTTCTTCCTCCATTGGGCTGTTAGAATTCGGTCAGCTGAGAGATCTGCTACCAGGTTATAGTCATTTAGATTTTGGGAATTACGGTATTTACTCAATCCCCCTACTAGGACGAGATGTGACACAACGTCTTTTTACATTGGGGGCCCGAGCGCGTACACTCGGGCAATGTACAAAAATTGCTGACAGCCCCCACAACTGTCGGTTGCGCTGGCCTCGGTGCGAACACTGATTCCTCACTTTGGTGCAATGGGAGGGCGCGGCCTCGGGCAGCTGTTCCCAAGGGCTGGGCACCTCTCAGTATAATTTTCTCAGCTGCCCCTCTGTCCCTTGACAGAGAAGCCCCTGAGCGCACTCTGCCCAAATACATAAACGCAACTGAGAAATGATAAGCTTGCGTTATTGACTCCTCCAAGGAGGAATTTATACGCTGGGATTTTGGGAATTACGCACACAGATTTTGATACCAGCTATATATGAGATATTTACTGGTGATCTGAGAATGATCGAAGGTAGATCGTTAATATGAAATCAGAAGACCGAGTAGTGTACCTTGTGGGATGTTTGCTTTGATTAAATGTGAGCATATAATAAATGCATAAACCCAGCTATAGTTTTAAGGGGACGTGGAAATTAATAGAATCTCTTGAAACTGAGAAACGCACGCTGATCAGATCAGGGGTAGAGCAACGTACATCCGGATTCAGACCGACAGTAAGAGATTAGCATAGGCCAAGAAAGGGATAATAAAGATAAGAGGAATCTATCAAGCGACAAATGGCGGAAAGAATGATAACAAATTCAGAAAATTGTTTGGTGAACGGTGTCCATAAAATGGAAAATGATGTCGGAAATGATAAAAAAGGATTTACTGATAGGTTTTGACAGGTCACGTAAGAGAACAACAACGCGATGATGTTCTCTACAGGATCATTTGGGAGGGAAGGCTTTTCTCAAACAACTGACTCACAATACCTGCTGACGTTCATGGAGGGGGGTTTTGATGATGATGATGATGATGATGATTAAATGTCAATATAATTCAAGACTTTGAATCACAGTATGGGAGACAGGCGTAACACTCCACATATTCCGGTCTATTTTTTTTTTTGTATTGAATTAAGCTTAGTTTCGTTAAGATTGATATACGCCGATCGTGAATGAATCGGGTTTTCAATTCAACAAAAGAATTAACTTTTGAAAACAAGTTTGTTAGACATTTACAGGATTTGAACTGGCTTCGAGTTCTTTGGGATATGTGTATCCCACAAATGTTTTCAACCCGTCCTGCGGGAATAACTGTCCACAAAACGCATCGATATGGCATAAAACAGACATAGTGCCCCATTGCTATATTTATAATAATACATTCAATAATATTATTTTTTTCTTAGTTAAGTTCATTTAGATATGTCTACTGAAACGAACAATTATATTTTTTGCTGATGTTAGAATTCGGTCAGCTGAGAGATCTGCTACCAATGTATATTTAGAGTTTGGAAATTACACACACAGATTTAGATACCATCTTTATTACGAGATATTCACTGAAGAGTATTCTAAGGTGTATCGTTAATATAAAATAGAAAGATGATAGGACAGAGTAGTGTGCCTTGTGGGATGCCTGCTTTGATCAAATGTGAGCATATAATGAATATATGGTTATAGTTTTAGGGAAACATGGAAATTAATATAATCAATTAAACGAATGTGGACTTGAAAGGGTTAATAGTGTTTTTTTTTTTGTTTTTTTTTACCTTTGTTCTTTCACCTTAAGCGGGTAAGGTGATCGAATTCGCTAATCTGCTAAAGTTTCACTCTTTCTAAATATTTATCGTCTAAATTACTTTTGTGAAGCCAAGACTTTTGTCCTTGCTTTGTTTTCCTGCTTATCGATAGCAAAGATTGCCGATGATTTGAGAAAATTGTATCGAATATTTTCGAATATCATCCATGTCTCAAAATGAGAAACTGGAGGGAAACGGCGCTTTTTCTTTCCAAATTTGTCTCTCATTCCTTGTCTTTTTTTTAAATTATAGATCATGTGACAAATAGGAAAGACGATAGTTATGCACTCTTTCAATGTCTCTACTGAAAACGACTACTGCCAAGCGGACAACTGAATCACCCGACAAAATGATAAAAATCTATCTTTCCGAAAACAATCATAGATAAAATTCAGAAACTAAGAAAGGAATTGTATAAGAACGGAGCTATTAGTATGAAAAAATTATTTCTATTTATCATGGATCCACTGACCATGAGAAACCTGCAAGAAGCGTGATGTGGAATATTACACTAAAACTATGTTCACTAAGACCACACTGTTCATATATATATATATATATATATATATATATATATATATATATATATATATATATAAGACACAAATGATTACGGGGCGTGGAATAATTAGGAACAGAGACATTAGTAATGAGCTGGAACAAAAAAGTAATCAGTAGATAGCGACTTACATTGCATTTAAATTTTGAAGATTAGAGTTGGCCAGAAAGCATGGAGAAGGAAGGGGTTTCCACTAGCGAAAATTCTGAGAAAAGGAATTGTTGGCATAAAACTTACGGTAATATCTGGCGACCTCAACTGTACATTGATATTATGTCGCCGCCAGTCTAGAACTGCGCTTAAATTAAAAAATCTCTCTCTCTCTCTCTCTCTCTCTCTCTATATATATATATATATATATATATATATATATATATATATATATATATATATATATGGCCCTTGGGAGGTATGGGATGGGTGAAGACCAGTGTTGCCCGCCCATCTTCATAATAAGTGCAGCAGCCGAGTAACAAAAGTACTACTTCTACCCACCGCCACCTACATGCATAGAACATACACTGGATGTCGAAGTAAACAGATCATCATCAATGGGAAATATATATATGTATAACTTCAGAGTCTGTCTATATTTCTGAGATGAGGTATTATGTATGTCCTCATCTTCGTCACAATGTTTCGGTCGTTGTACGTTCCGGCCTTCTTTTCGAACTGAACCCTTTATTTCGATCACTGGGGTAGGCTGTTCTAGTTCCATGTTTTGATGGATGTCAGTTATCTGTTATCTCCTGCTAATTTTCCCTCTGAAAGTTCTCCACTGCCTCACTCTCTTTAGGTCTGTCACTGGATCTAATCAACGCCTTTATCCACTGTGCCATGTGTCCTTGAGGACATCTGGGTATGAATTTCTGGGTATTATAAACCTAATGTTTACAGCAACCATTTTTTTACCAGTGCTCATATTGCAATTTTTGCTGTTATCATTGCATGTTTTTACCAGAGCTCATATTGCAACTTTGTTATCATTGCTTTTCTCTGGCACTCCTTATTACTGGTTCCATATTGTATTTATTTCTATGCTTGGTCGGCTCAGGAGATTTTTGTGGCCTAGAATATGTGCTGATTCCTTAAGTTTACGAATTTTCCAATGGTGTTCCCTGTCTATGATCACAACATGATCCCACAGGGGGCGGTGATCTCCCTTCTCTCTCCATATGTGGTCAGCCACGCCTGATTTTTCTACTTACCCTCGCGTTACAGTTTTCTGGTGTTCTTGAAGACTTACCTTGGGTGGGGCCTGTCTTTCCTTTTTATTCCTTTCCGCAGCTGCACGGGATAGCGTACACACAGTCTTTAGCCATGTTCTCCTCTCTGGGGGGTCTCACTCGAGAGAGATATCTGCGAAGTGTTGTCACGCTTTTGAAGTCTGTCCTGATGTTATATGGACCGCAGATCCTTTGTATTTTCTCTGATAACCACTTTACATAAGGCAGGCAGACTGTTTTCTGAGTGTTGTTGTCCTCCTCCTCCTCTTGTACCCGCCTATCCCAGTTTTTGGGGGCTGCTGCCATGTACCCAGGGTAGTTGTTACGTTGTAGGGTACTACTTATACTGACCAATTCCTTATCTAACGTCTCTGGGTCGCCACTTATGACTTTTGCTCGGTGTTGTAAGCAACGGACGATCCCTTTCTTAACGCTGTATGGATGGTGGGAGTTGAAATTGAGGTACGGAATTGTGTATGTGGCCAGGCTTGTTTTAAATGCCTAAAATGTTAGAGTTTTCATTCAAATATAGTGTCAAGCGTCGTAAAAGCGTGACCAACATAAATATTATTTAATTCGTTAGAGATACAATCTCCCAAAGGGCACTTGAATTTGTAAACTATGTTGTTTTTTTGCAAATCGCTAACCGGAGGTGAAGATATACATTTCGTCCAGAATTTTTTAAAACAAAAGTGTCTCGTCTTCAATTAGGACAACGATATACACCAATTTTCTTTAAAAACCTGGCAGAATTCAATGCATCTTGGAGAGAAGTTCTAACTATAACCTTTGTACTCTTTTAATCTACGAATCTCAAAATGTTAACAACTCTTAAAAAAAACACAAAAACTTGCAAAATACAGGCCATTTTTTAAACCTAACAAATACCAGATAATATTATTTTCATAATGTGACAAACCGTGCTTGAATTTATTTCGTCCAGCAAATTATAAATTTTTTAAACATGTCAGTACAAACAGGGACTTAGAAACACGAAATGGCTCGAGAAAATGAAAAGATTAGAAAGAATTTCCCTATGCCAAATATTAAAATGACACTTTTTGCTAAAATAAACAAAACTTCAAAAATGACGTAGATAGTAATATAAGTATTGTTCAGATATTCAAAACCGTCTTCGGTAAAAGATGTAATTTCTCTGTCACTCACATCTAAACCGCATTAGAATACTAGCGTTTGACGTTGTCTATGTTGAACAAGGACAATGTTGATAGAAAGAAAACCATATTTCAAAAGTAGTTGCAATCTCGTGGCACCGAGGCAAATTGGCTGGTGGAAATATCCACTGATGATGGCGATTTTACACAGTCAGTAATTAAAGAGTAACATATGGAGTTGTAGAATAAACGGTGCAAAAACGTTGTTTAGTAATGTAGAATGATCGACATCCTTGGAAGTTAGACGTACAACCATTTCTGCGGATTCATTTTAGCACCGGCTGCCATACCATTATCCCGTAATTAACGAAATTTGTTAATGTTAGGATGCAGGTGAAAATTTTCAAATCACACACACACACACATATATATATATATATATATATATATATATATATATATATATATATATTATTATTATTATTATTTTGTATTTAGGCAGCAATCCTTCATTTATACATGCTTCATTAAAGACGACAAACAAGGTACTACGATTAAGCTTTCTATTTAATTTTTCTTTTGTTCGAAACCATAACTATATTCTGTCGCGCACCAGGGTATCAAATGCACCAGGGTGTCAAGACGCACCTGTGTTCCAAGACGTAATATGGTGTCAAGACGCACTAGAGTGTCACGACACTTTGAAAAGCACCGCCTCAACATCTTTTACATTTACAAATGTATACTTAGACATGCATATCTACAAATATTGATACAGACCGAATATATATATATATATATATATATATATATATATATAGTATATATATTTTTCAAATATATATATAAGATTTTTCAAATCACTTGTTCATAGTTGATATTACTGAGTGTTTTTTTTTATTTTTATCAAGAAGGCTTATATTAATTTTAGCCTTTTTTGCATGTAGATGATATTATTATAGTTGTGTTGTTAACAAATTTGATACAAATTGGGTCTGGTAGGTCTCCATGAGTATTTAAATGAGAGATAATTCAGCTATGGTTAGAAAGGTCTAAAAGTCTAAAAATAACGGAAGCCTTATTAATAAAACAAAAACACTCAAAAATACCAACTGTGAACATGGACACAATATTTTGAACGTGTTTTGAAAATGATAACATTATATAAATAGATACAGACAACAATCTATTTTATGTTTTATGTTTGCTCTTAATTGCTGTTGTTTTTTAGGTCCACCTGGGTGGTAGCACATGTTAGGGTCCTATCAATGGGCAAATAGTTAACGTCCAAATGGAGTCAAAACACTATGAAAGTATAAGAATTTTATAGTACAAATACCAGCAATATATTTTCATAGTGAAAAACATTACCAGCAATACATTTCTGTAACAACAAAATATTACCATCAATGCATTTGTCCAAACAATTACTAATACTCCCAAGAAAATTAAATTTGGGCATTAAATGACCCATAAGGAGTTGATATGTAATGCTTAATGCTACAGAATTAATAGTACATTAGCCATAAATTGCAGTCATATGGACCGGTTAACAGAATGCTTTATATTTATATATATATATATATATATATATATATATAGAGAGGATAGATAGATAGATAGATAGATAGATAGATAGATAGATAGATAGATAGATAGATAGATAGATGAAGTTACACCTGGTGCAACATCTTTAAAAATATATTTGTTGGCTAAATACTTTGGTTTATGAGTTGGTTATAACAAATTTAGTACAGGAGATAAGGAAATTGAACCTAAAATAGTCTGATACTTTATCCCAACTCTGCAAATTGTTATAAAACCAAAACATTCATCTGAAAACTTGAGTCAGGTTACTTAATATTTTTGCATGCATTAAGACTGAGATGTCATCTTTATAATAAACACACCGTGTATAATCGCCTCTGTAAGCGTGAAGCAATCGACAAGACGTCAGAACATATAAATGAAATATATAAAAAAATATATATATATATATATATATATATATATATATATATATATATATATATATATATATATATATATATATATATATATATATATATTTCTCAATTTGGTCTCTTCCATCTCTATTTAGAAAATATTAATTCCGTTTTTGGTACTCCCTGGGCCGGGGGTAGTTTGAAATTGAACGAAAAGGGAAAATGCCGAGGGGCTTTGAGCAATTTTTGAACAGCTTTGCGAAATCCCATATTAATCGTCAACCGTGTATCTCATCATATTACGAAGTGGACATGCACATAAATCCCTACGTCCATGGAACTACCCCGGGTAGTTTGAAATTAATATTAGCTCAAACCTCAGGTAGAGAGGCATCGCTGTCGGCAGTACCCCACTTTGGGAGGAGGCTGGAATTATTACCCGGACCTGTGCGTACAACGGAAAGCACTGAGGGAACTTAATTAAACCCAACTGTGTCTCACAGTAAACCCGACCTTTTGTCGCATCTGTGCAGATAAATGCCTAATCGCCTGATAAGCCTATTCCAGCTTAATACACAATAAAGTTTACTTTGTACCAAACAAGGATTTGACTTCTTTACTTCAATGAATATATCAATCTTTTTTATATGAGTTACGTAAATGCGTGTAATATATTAGCATAGGCTTACTGTACTACATTTACTGATGTCTCCTGCTCCAAGCTTCTCGCATAATAGTAGATAGATTTGCTCAATGGAACTAGATAGACTTGCCTATCGTCCATTTCACACATCTCCCTGGACTCAAAAGACCAGGGTGGTTTGTGAAATTTTGCCTCTTACTCAGTAACATTCTACCGTGAGTGACTCTTGGTCCTTGTACAAGGTGACCATCATTGTAAAAATATCCTGGAGACTATTTACTTAATAGAAATTTAATAGTGAAAACAAAGACTTCTTTCATTGACCTGTTATCCTCATTATATTCAATTAGCATTTTTGTCCTCGACTCTCATTCTCAATAATGACTTGGTCATAATACTGTGATTATCAATGTCAGATTTAACAAATCTTATAGGTGATCTTGTATCTTCTCATATTCTATATGTAGTATATAATACGCAGTTATGAACCCTCTACTTGAGGACTGCATTTTTATATGATTTTCACAGTATAAGAAGGTTGTAGGAGGAGGACATTGATAAATATAGTGTAGTTAGCTTACGCTAATATGGCAGTAGTAGAGGTGCATTCCTTGTTTCCTGTCTAGAATTGTGTCTCGGGCTTATCCTAAAGTCTGCTGCAACTATATTCTAACGTCTCCGCCTGAACTTTGAAATTAAATTAAATTAAATTAAATCTTGAGGATTTCAAAATTTACTATCGTTCTAATTATCTTACCATTTATTTGGCTAATACAGTAACTCTCTACCTTGAGTGGCGCTTGGGCCTTGTATTGGGTAACAATTAGTAAAAATATACAGTTAAAAGCATATAAAAATGCAGTTATTAAGTAGAAAGTTCTTAACTGGGCATTATGTACTATATATAAAACATGAATTTGTAAAAGACCACCTATGCGATTTGTAAATCTGACATTGTAAATTACCTCATTGTGACCAAGTCAGTATTGATAATGGTGGTGTGGGATAAAAATACCAATTAAATGTACCAAGTATAACAGGCCAGTGAAAGAGAAAGTGCAGATTTGGAAAGACTTTCTGAAATCCCACATTAAACTCCAAATTTGTGTAACATTCTGTAATGACGTGGGTGTGCAGATAAATATAAACTTGCCTAACAAGCATATGTCAGATTAATGTACAATAAAAACTACTTTATATTAAGTTAAGAATTGATTTCCCTACTACAATAAATATATAGAATTTTTTATACGTATTTGTAAAAGTATATGCCATATTTGCGGAGGCTAACTACACTATATTTACCAACGTCCTCCTCATACAACCTTCTTATCATACTGTGAAAATTATATAAAAATTCAATTCTCAAGTAGCAAGTTCTATAGAATATGAGAAGATACAAGATCACCTATAAGAATTGTAAATCTGACATTGATAATCACAGTATTATGACCACGTCATTATTGAGAATGAGAGTCGGGGACAAAAATGCTAATTGAATATAATGAGAATAACAGGTCAATGAAAGAAGTCTTTGTTTTCACTATTGAATTACTATTAAGTAGAAGTCTCCAGGATATTTTTACAATGATGGTCACCTTGTACAAGGACCAAGAGTCACTCAAGGTAGAATTTTACTGAGTAAGAGGCAAAATTTTTGAGGCTATGTCGAGAAGATAACAATTAACCGTCGACTTGAACAGGTTAAGTTTGTCGTGATCGGAGAAGCGTCCTCTTGGTAAGCGGTTCTACAAAGCAGCGCTTCGTGTAAAAAAGTTGCTCGGGTTGAACTTACATCACAGTAGTGTAATACGAAGGGAATGATGATGGTATGCTATAATGTGCGTGGAATGTCCGGTCTTAGCCGCGGAGGTTAAAACTGGTGGACGTAAGTTATGTCGCTCGTCTGGACGCTTTCTGTGGAAATAGCGACAGAGTAGCGAGAAACTTGTGACGATTCACCTTTTGGAAATGAGTTGTAGAGAGGAAACTAATTCATTACCCACTTTCAATGCATTTATTTTCCTAATTAAAAATGTTGATAAATTTCCGTGGGAATTGGCAATCCCTTATTATTCAAACAGTTTGCAATATGTGTTTTTTTTTCTATTTATAAATAAACTAGCAGCATGCCCCGGCGTTGCCCGTACTTGATTCAAAAATAGTACGACTCATACAGCAATCGCTATCACTTGACTTATATTTTTGCCCTGCCTTGCCTATAAAGGAGTGCCCTTTGCCGTGCTGATGTTGCTACATGCCTTACTTCTTGCCTCTCTCACACTGCGAATTTTTTCTAAGCTCTATACTGAACATTAAATCGAAAAAAGAACTAAACAAAATGAACACAAAACGATCAGCTTTAAAAAACGACTCGTAACTAGAAAAACCGAATGAAAAAAGAATGCTAACGACAATTACTTTTTCACACCCAACCCAGTTCTACGGAATCAGAATCAACGTTGAGTTTAAGCAAGCGAATGAACCAATTGGAGTAATGTGCCAAGCAGATTTGAATTTTTCCCCACTTGTGAAGAATGCAGCTATCGATTTTTTTTAAATGCTAGCATGCTAGTTAACATTCGTGTCAGTCAGCTGTTGGCTCTCACGCTTGCCAATAGAATCTTTCTGCCTATTCGTGGCAGCCAGCTATTGGCTCTCACTCTGGCCAGTACAAAATGGCCGCAAACTATATGAAAACTGCCGTAGAAGCATGCAAAAATCAATTATTTCTCCTATCGATGGGAGTTGGGAAATGCAAAGTCGGTCTTGGCCTTCCCGCTCACTTGGAGCATGTGCATGTAAATTTTGGTGCAAATCCGTCGAAATTGGCGGCCGTGCATTCGTTACACACGCACACACGCGCACACGCACACACACACACACACACACACACACACACACACACACACACACACACACACACACACACACACACATCCTGCCTTTTATAGATAGAGGTTTTAATGATATAAACCACAGAAACACTTCTTTAAGACAATATCCTATGTACTTGAATAAAATATTTTATTATTTTACATATTAATATGGGCTCTGCGCATTCTATAACTGATTTTCCTCCATTATTTTCAAGTCTTTAAGAGGATATTTTGTATTATGCATTATACTAGCAGTATGACCTGTCTTCGACCGGATGTTTTATTCCTGAGAATTTTTGCCGTTCAATTGGAGCAGTTTAAGTTTAAAGTCAGCCCACCCGAAAATCAATATTAGTAACAACAAATGGGTGCAAGTCAGGTACATCCCCAAATGGGGCGGGTGTTAGCAAATTGAATGGGGGTGGCCCTGAAAATGGCCGTTTTTGAGTTCTCAATCTTCAGGAAGGAACCTCTTCAATAGACCGTATTATAATAATATACGATAATTTTATTTGTAATATACATATATATATATATATATATATATATATATATATATATATATATATATATATATATATATATATATTATAATTCTAATCTTTTGTGTTTGATTTCAACTCTCTGAATTTTTTTGTGCGCTGTTTTTTACAGACAGTAAATTTTCCCTTTTTAGATTTTTGTGCAGACTGTAAAAAATCTTTTTTTTTTCGACAGCCTTCAATGTTGTAATTTTTTTCCAAACAATTTGGACTCAAAATCGGCACTGAAGAATTATCTATCAAAAAAAAATCATCGAAATCGGATGAACACTGCGGAAATGCATAAACAACATCCGATCACGCACACACACACAAACAAACACACACGAACACATACGCATACATACACACATTTTGAAAATTATAGATATAGATATAGACTCTGATAATGTACAAGATTGCCGATGAGATTTGTAAGTTTGGCATTAATAATAGCAAAAGCCTGGCAAATAGACTAATGTAAGGCAATCTATGGTATTATTTACCAGCACATCAACCTTCTGGGTTATTTCACGCAGAGAAAAAGAAAGACTAAAAAAAACGAAACCACCATGTTTTTTTTCTGTCAGTTGAATCGAACCTGTAAGTATCAAAACACCTCTGACTGATCTCCAAAATATAAAATTTGAATAACTAATTAATGATAAGATTTGATTGATTAATTGGTCTCTCAGGCGCTTTCATGCTAATCACACATGATAATTACTTCCTTTTTCCTATGGTAAAGTTTTGGCAATAAACAAATGTATTCAATGAATTAAAAAGAATTGTCATATTTATGACGTGAAAATGTTACTGCCTCGTAAAGAAAGATTGAGGAAGAAAGAAAGAAGAAAAATGAACTTAGACCCGTGATAAAAGAGACAGTGAGAAAAGCCATTTTCTATTCTATTTTAATATATTCATAGATTTATGAAATTGGTAAAACAGATTGAAAGGACAATTCGATAAATCTCTCACCTGACAAACGAGCATAAAGGAGACAGTAATTAAAAAATAAAGTAGACAGAAATTAAAAAAAAATAAAAGATAGAGAGATGAAATGCAAAAAGGTTTTCCCTTTTACCTCTTGAACCAAGCTTGTATGTATCTGATGAAAATGATCAAAATGCTTCGAACTGAACCAAAACGTATAAAATTTGAATAACTAATTAAAGATAAAAACTGACTGATTAATTGATTAAAAGAAAGAAAATAGAGTTAAAAAAAAAAGGAAACAAGAAGGAAATAGAGATAAATAAAGAAAAACAAGGGGTAAGAAAAAAAGAAAGAAATGACAGCACGTGGAGTGGAAAAGAGAAAAAAAAAACAGACAATAGAATAAAAACGTAAATAAAGATGAATAAGTAGAAAAGAAAAAGAAAAGCATGAAAATGATAAAGAAAGTAGATTATGTGAAAGAAAGAAAGAAGAAATGATAGAAGGAAGAAAGACAGAAGAAAGAAAGATAGAAGAAAAAGATGAAAGTAAAACGAAAGATGATGGATGGTAAAACTGTAAATAAAAAGATGGAAGAAAACTTAAAAGTATATGGTGAGGAAAGAAAGAAAGAAAGAAAGAAGAAAAATTGTAAGAAAAGAGGAAGATGATGGAAGATATATCTGTAATAAAAAGATGGAAGAAGAAAACTTGAAAATAAATAAATAAATAAAGAAAGAAAGCAGAAAAATTGTAAGAAAAGAGGAAGATGGTGGAAGATATATTTGTAATAAAAAGATGGAAGAAGAAAACTTAAAAATAAATAAATAAATAAAGAAAGAAAGAAAGAAAGAAAGAAAAGAAAGAAAAAGAATGAATGAATAAGATGATGGAAGAAAGAAAGATGGAACAAGAAAGAAAGATGGAACAAGAAAGAAAGATGGAACAAGAAAGAAATATGGCAGAAGAATGAAAATTGTCGGTAAAAAGAAAGTTGGATGAAATAGAAATATAGAAAGGTGAAGAAAGTTGGCAGAAAAGAGAATGGAGAAGGAAGAAGGAAATATGGGAAAATTACAAAAGATGGATAAAATTTGTAAAATGGCTGAATAAAGCAATATCGAAGAAGAAATAGAAAGAAAGAAAGAAAGAAAGAAGGAAAAAAAAGATGGAAATAATGATAGATGGTGGGAAAAAAAGATAGATTCATGTAAATAAATATCTTTAAGTGAGGAGGAACAACAATTTCTCTCTTAATTTAAACATTCAACACCCGCATATTTTTTTCCGATATCTTATCTGCGTTACATCTTGTCAGTTTCTCTATTCCTATCCGATTTACTTCCGCAGTTACAAGACCTTAGAACAAAAAAAAAGTCTAGCCAAGTATCATGTCAACTGCGTTAGAACAACTCTTGTTTCTCTCTGTCTTTATCACCATCATTGAAACCTTTTCATTCCCTAACAGAATTAATCTGAAAATCAGAATATTCAAGACAAAGAGAAGTTTCTTGCAATATCTCGCCAGGCACTCCATGCCAATCATTTCTTTCAACAACGAATTATTTTGAATCAGTATCCGATCCACTGTCAGATTAAGAAGACCCAAAACAATGATATCAAGAAATATGTAGTAGGTCTCTCTTGTAGTGAGTTATGTCCCCTAACACAGATCATTGACTGTAGAAAAGATACAGTACCCAGGAGCAAGGGCTCACCAATTTCTGCATAAACGGATGCGGCAAACAAAGCTCTTTGATTTCTCTATTTTTACTCCGTATAAAACACATCTTCTGTCGGCCATGTATGGAGAATCTTGTTTGATGTGAACACGTGAATTTCCCAGTTAAGATTTCGTCACGGAATAAATATTTTATAAAATGTCAAACTACTTGAAATTATCCGTTTGTGAGAGAGAAATCCCACCACTTCACTCCCAAATGGTTAATATACACCGATTGACAAAGAAAATATAAACTAATCAATTAAAAAAAAAAGAAGAATATGCATAAAAAGACTGAAGTGGAAATTATTACAAAATATCGCTAAAGATTGTCAAAAGGGACTTTCTTCGTTACCTTCGAGCCAAGCCTTCAATTATCTGAAAGGCATCGAACTGCTTTTAGTCGAAACGCAAACAATAAGGTTTCAGTAATTGATTATTGATTAGATTCTGCCACTCAATCCAACGATCTAACAGTTGCTTGTTAAGCGTCATCCTTCCTATTGGGGCAATAGCCATGAAAACGCGCACCTGTTAATTACCTGGTCGATTAAGGTGTGAAGAGAGAGTTCATGGTCAAGTATGGTGATGCGATGCTTGTTGAATTGATTAACATCTGCGTTTAGAAGCGTTTTATTTGATTAATGGCGGAGGGGATGGAGGAAAGTGAATTTGAACCCAAAGTTAATTTTGGGATAATGATAAAACTGGAAGGGTACGGGTCTGTTTGAAGTTTGTTTCGATTATAACGAGATGTATTTAAGCAAGGGATATGAGACTGAAAATAGAAGGAAGGAATTACGGAAGGAAATGCAGTATAAGAGAATGAGAGATTATGAAGAAATAATGGTAAGAAGTGGGAGGGAAAACTTGGAATCGAAGGAAATGAATGAAATAAAAAAAATTAGTGAATAAATGACAATGACAGGATAGAAAGAAGGAAGGAAGGAAGAAAAAAGACGAAAAGGAAAGAAAATTTTCCTCTAAATTTCTGGGATGAAGAAACATCATCCTCATTCTTCTTCTTCTTTTTCTTCGCGCCCCCTCCACCACCTTCTCCTTCCCGTCCTTTTTTCTTATTATTAACATTACCCTTGTTATTATCTTTTCTTCTTCTTCGCCGCCTCCTCCAATACCACCACCTCGGATTCTCCTCCTTCTCCTTCTTCTTCTTCTTCTTCTTCTTCTTTGTGACGTGTCTTTTCAGAGTTTTGTAGCTCTTAGTATTCTTTGTCCTTTTCAATCTCTCCCAATCCCTGTACTGCCAACCATATATATAAGCTCGTCAGGTATGCTATTCGCTGCTCCTCTCCTCTGTCCATCTTAGTTTCAAAATATCCTGGAAATGTTACATTTTCCAAACTCTCTTTACTCATGGACCTTAACATTTTTGTATTGTCTCTTTCTTAATCTAACTATAAGTGTCTATTTTTCCACTTGTTTATATAATTCGGTATAGTTTTAAGAATATCTGCTTAAACAATTATTTTGACTTATTTAGATAATTCTTTAAAATTAAAACTTTTGTGTCTGCATGTCTATTGACTGGAGTACTGTGAAATGTCAGACGAAAACAATGGTTACTATGAATGGTGCAGGAAACATGATCTCAGATAACGTTGCCAGATAAAAAATCATAGAATTCTATACAAAATAATATGTATGCATTTATTTTACATTATGCCGCTTCTTAAAATGAAAATGGAAAAAATATTTAGACGTATACATAAAGTATTTTTTTTAAATATTATATTATATATATATTATATTCCTCTCGGCGAAGCACCGTGCCTCGAAAAACTATTGGGCCTACCCGACCTCAAGTGAAACTCGTACATATGATCCATTGCTAAAGATGCAGGTAAAATGGTCGGATCCCTCCTGCAAGAACCAAATTAGTCCAAAAATAGAGTACTATTTGGGCGGGAGGTGCCCTGACCTCACTTTCCAGTCTTGGCAAAGTTCAAAAGTCTCACTACTCTACCACTAATTCTACGGAAAGTGCTCGGACCAACTACATTCCCTGGTCCCACCTCACAGCAAGAACACACCATACCACTTACTTATTAGCAAAGCACCCACGTTCCCCCCGTATTTCATCGGTGAAAAGTAAGTTCCACTCGAACAGCTTCTTCCCACGAACCACTGCATTTGTGAACAGACCTCCAACAAGATGTTTTCATGATTAAAACAATCTTAACATGTTTAAGGCTTGGGTTAATCATTGTCCTCCAGTCCTTTACACACAAATACTTCCAAACGTAACCCTCAACCTCGAGTGGCCCTCGGGCCTTATAAAGAGTTAAGCTCTCTGTAAGAAAAAATAGTGCTAAATAGATAAATCTCCTTGAATTATTATATATTATTCTGATAAATCGAAAAAGCAATATATGTAAAGACTGCCCTGCGAAAAACTTTGTAATAAATGTAAGGACTTCAAAAAATAGTAATTTCTTATATGCGTCTGTTTTTACGACATTAACAAACAAAGAACGAACAAAAATGAATGAAAGAATTAATAGGAGTTGTAGAATATGATAAGTAGTAGTATTATTAGTAGTAGTCGTAGTAGGAGCGGAAATGTGAATGAAGATGATAAAACAAAAAATGAAATGACGAAGATTGGCAAATGAGGCAAAGTAATAAATATGTCGAATATTCGTGTTTATGATGTCAAATCCGTTAATGACATCAACAATAATCACACACGGAATTACACTTAGGAAAAATATTGTAACCATAATAAGTGCTTTCCAAAGTCAACAGGAAAACACAAACAAACAGACGCCTGAAAGAGGCTGAAGAAGGAGAATAGGAATAGAAGGAGGAATATCGAAAGGAGTAGAAAGAAAGAAAGAAAGAAAGAAAGAAAGAAAGAAAGAAAGAAAGAAAGAAAAAGTAGGAATAAAGAAACAAGTAAAGAAAGAAAATAAAGGAAAGAAAAATAAGTGAAATTAAAGGAATGAAAGAAAGAAGGAAATATGAATAAAGTAAAACAAAGGTTAAAGAAAAAGAAAAAAATAATGGCTGAAAAAAAGACGACTAAGAAAATGAAATGAAAAAGAGAAAAATATAAGAACAAAGAATTAAAGAATTTAAAGAAATAAAAATAAATGGAAAGACAGAAAAAAAGAAAGAGGAAGGAAAGAAAGGAAGAACGAAAGAAGAAATAAAGAAAGAAGTTAAGTGGAAATAAAGAAACACGTAAGAAAATAAAAGAAAGAAAATAAAATGAAAATAAAAAAGGAAAAAAGAAAGTATTATAAAAAAAGAAAAAAAATGGTAAGAAAAGGAAAGAATTAAAGAAGAAAGGAAGGAAGGAAGGACAGCATGTTGAATGTAAAAGAGAAAACAGATAAATAGAATAAAAAGTAAAGAAAAATAAACAAGGAGAAAAGAAAAAGAAAAGAATGAAAATAAGAAAGAAAGCACATGAGGGGAAAGAAAGAAAGAAAGAAAGAAAGAAAGAAAGAAAGAAAGAAAGAAAGAAAAAGGAGGAAAAAGAGAAGAAAGAAGACAAAAATAGAATAAAGAAAAAACATAAACAAGACAGAAAGAAGAAGGGCGAAAAGAAAACTAAACAAAGAAAATGAAAGTGACAAAACAAAGAAATTTAAAGACGTTGATAAAGACAGTGGAATAAGCAGACGAAAAGAAAAGATTGGAGAGGAGGAAGAGAAGGAGGAGAAAAGAAAAAGAGCGTGTCACACCAATGAAATAACAACCAGCAAAGACAGCAGACACATCGATTATAATGATGATAATGATTGTACGATGATGATGATGCGACAAATCGAAAGAAATACCGTAAAAGACAATAGCAAACCCCCAGCTATTTCGAGCTGAAAATAAACGCAACCCAAACAGAAATAAAATCATTCAAAATAGGAAGAAGTAGAAACGACAAAAAACAAATACAGGCGCTCACACATACATATATATATATATATATATATATATATATATATATATATATATATATATATATATATATATATATATATATATATATATATATATATATATATATATATATATATATATATATATATATATATATATATATATATATATATACACAAAAACACATACTCATATATAGAAGCAAGTGTTGAAAACTTCTCAACCTCAGCAAGAACCTCACTGAAGTTTTGTTGTTTGATCAGGTTTCTAGGTTTTGTGAAGTGTTTCATCTTGGAAGTTTTAAGCATTCCCATATATGTGCATTTAGTGATACACAAAATCTAATCTAATCCAATCTAATAAATATGAATATATATGTGTGACAGAAAATATTGTCAATATATTCTTTAAATAGAGTTTATATCTACATATAATATAGGTCGATGTACAGTTCATTTGCCTATGAAAGTACATACATATATATATATATATATATATATATATATATATATATATATATATATATGCCTAGTGGTACTCACACACACACACACACACACATACATATATATATGTGTGTGTGTGTGTGTGTGTGTATGTGTGTGTTCGAGTGCATGTACAGGCAGAAAGTGATATATTAAATATATATTAAGCTAGTGCATATATATATGTGTGTGTGTGTGTATGTGTTCAAAAGGACAATACATTTATATTCATATACAAAATATTCAAATGTATCTTTTATATATATATGTGTGTGTGTGTGTGCGTGTGTATGTACAGGCAGAAAGTGATATATTAAATATATATTAACGCTAGTGCATATATATATATGTGTGTGTGTGTATGTGTTCAAAAAAAGACAATACATTTATATTCATATACAAAATATTCAAATGTATCTTATATATATATATATGTGTGTGTGTGCCTGCGTGTGTGTGTGTTGTGTGTGTGTGAATATGTTGTCTTGAATACACATGTAATTAGCGCACGGCAATACATACACAAATACTCGCACGAAATTACACGCATGCATACACACACAACCGCGCTCACTCGAACACACGCAGACACGTAAACGCACGTATATACATGAATATAAGAAAGGTGAGCGCGCCTTTGTTTATCTCTTCAAAAACAATGGATTTAGGGTTAAGAAAAGAAGAAAGCAGAAATAAAAACGATTCGAAAATAAAAAAAAAGTATATAGTTTTTATTTATTTAAAAATATTCTATTAAATTTTCCCCAAAATCTTCTAGTGCTAGCTAAAACTAACTGAATGATCGTGTAAGCCATCGTCTGAGATAGGAAAATTTTCGCTAATTCTGAATGAAATGTGTGGCTCTGAGCAAGGGGACTGAACCCTTGTCTACTTCCCAATTCTCATATGACACTCAAGCAGCCGATCAGAGCTAGAAAAAAAAGAATTGAAGGTATCTTTTTAAAAGCTGCGAATACATTTGTTTTTTTACATCTTAATGAAATTTTAGATTAAAAAAATTCCCCCCACAAAAAATAGAAAACATTTATTAATAAAAACAGACAAAAAAAGACTTTAAAATGAAAATGCAAATTAAAAAAAAAAAAGTGTTTGATATATTTCTCTAGAGCCAATACTCGGTTCACGAAATTAATTCGTTCCTGGAGGCCGTTCGTAACACGAAATGTTCGTAAACCGAAACTATTTGTCCAATAGGAAACACTGTAGAGAAAAAAGTCACAGTACAATAGAATTGGAAAAGAAAAGCACGCCACAACACAAGAATAAAGACAACACGGCAGTCAACTTAGAAATTATTCCGTTCAGACTAACTCGCTTCGGCAATTTTGTTCGAGAAGCGAAATTTTGTTCGATAACCGAGGCATTTTCATCTCGAATTTTCTGTTCGAAAACCGATCTGTTCGACATGTGTGACGTTCGAGAACCGAGGTTTCACTATATTTATAATATTGTTAATTTATTACAGTAATAATAGTTTACGGATTTCTACTGCCTTTCAGAATGTCGGAATTAAAAAAGTCGAATCGGATTAGACTACCGAAGATCCAAATTCAGCAGCACCTTCACATTGCTCATAAAGAGAAAAGACCAGGACGACTGACTGATATTTGCGACAGGGTTCATGATTTTCCAAATTTTGTATTAATTTTATTATACAGGTTTAAGGTAATAAGTTAATAGCTTATCTTCAAATTATGTCACTGTATATATTTACACTATTTACATTGTTTCGGCCGTTGTACGCACCGGACTTCATCAGCATCTGTCTATATTTGTAAGATCATGTATTTTAACTATTTACACTATTTCCATTGTTCGGTCTATTGTCCTTATCTTGTCATATTCACGACGTTTCGGCCGTTGAACGCTCCGGACTTCATCAGCATCTGTCTATATTTGTCATATTCACGACGTTTCGGCCGTTGTATGCTTCAGAAGATATTAATTAGAATATGACAATAAAGATGAAGACAACAATCCGAATAATGTAAAAAGTGTAAATAGTTACAATACCTCATCTCAAAAATATAGAAAGATATGCCATTGTATATTACGAAATTATGAAGAGTTGAAAAGATGTTAGTCTCTCTACAAACAGATGTTAGTCTCTCTACAAACAGATGTTAGTCTCTCTACACATACGAAACAACCTGATATATATTATTAGGAATGTTTCAAAGTAAAATATTGTTGTCGCTATGTGAGAAAACGGAACACCAACAAAATAGGGTTGAAATACAAAATCCAACATTCCCATCCTAACACCCATGCTGATAAGCGTAGAGCGCGCATATGCACTACAGCCAAATATACGAGATAGTGACAGGTTTTGATTTTAAAAAAATGACGCATAGAGTTACAGGTGATTAGAAATGACTTCAGACGCTCTTCGATGTGACTCCCAAGTTGACTTGGAGGACTCTTTCTTTAAACTTAAAATAACTCGATACGGAGTGATTGTGGACACTTACTAATTTTGCCAACAGTTTTTTTTTCTTAAAACATACACCTTTTTAATCACCTCAGCATTCTTTATGCGACGCCATATTTAATTAAACTGTATGGGTAAATATATATGCCGCACATGGTGTCTCATTTCAATGGAATTGACTCATGATAAAGGAATGTGCTTCACTTTAATTATAAGACCCGAAATGAAGCTGACGTTAATTGTAAACAAGAGGTTTTAGTTTTTTTTTTTTTTTTTCATTTTGTCTTGTCACTGGAAATAGGAATTATTTAAACTATTAAGACTTTTGGAAATTTCATTTTCATAATCAATGTAGCGATTTCTTTAAAATGATTAAAGAAAAAAAGTTATACTGACGCTTTCGTTCAAATGACTGTTTCTTTTCGTCTTGAAATTAGGGCGAACTGGTGGTGGGCGAGCCGAGATAGAACCTAAACTCACATGACCTTTTCTTTGAGTGGAATGTCGGAGCTGAGCCACTTCTCATGATATAGTGCATATATGTGCTTTAACATTTACACACATACAAACACAGGCATACATATATACATACATACATATATCTTCTTTTTTTTTTTAATGTCTGTGTCTCTTTACCCTCACCAGCTTCCGCGCCCCCGATGAGAAAACGCAGTCCAACCCATGGAAGCGTTTTCTCAAAAATAATCAGATTTCGTCTTCTGCAATACAACCTTCCAAAAAGTCAATCTCTTCCAAGATTCTACACAATGTTTTGCTTATATGAATTTAAAAATCTGCATTCTTCGACTGAAAAATAAAAAAAAAAAAAAAAACGAAACGAATTACGCACACAGAAAAAAAAATCTGCGACAAAAAATGTTTATTGGATTCACCTTCTTGCGTGATTCTCTTTGTCTTCTGAATACTTTTCTTGAATTATGTATTTCTTTATTTCGCTTTATTCTCTACTTGTCTTTAAAATCTTACTTTATTTCTCTTCATTTCTGGGATTTTTTGTTTTCATTACAAGAGAGCAAGATTTTACTATTTTTTTTCCTATTCTTCAGACTATCTTTCCTCGTTAAATTCGATATTTGTCAGATGAGACATCAGAAGCGGCCGCATCACGTTGAAACATCGGTTCCCGTACGATCACCAAAATTGTTTTAATACTACCTAGATGACTGACCGCTTGGAAATACCAGGTTCTATAGGTTTCTATGTGCCGGTGATGTAATTAACAATAGCTCAGAATTGTTTACTCGAGAACCGAGATCCAATTCCTGGTGGGTTGGATATATTCACTGACCCGCAAATACCCTTGGGAAAGGTATGAATCCACCTCTTATTCCCCTAGTAATGGGTTAATTAGTAAAACTTGTATTACTAAACCATTATTATCTAAAAAAAAAAGTTCTTAAAATCTAAAAATATGTTCTGGATTTAAATAACCTGCAATGGGTTGATAAGACGTAAAAGGTAAGTGAATAAATAATAATTGTTTAGTATTCTTCATTTATTGCTCTCCCTTTTTCCACCGAGTTCAAGTACGCACTGGCTTTCTATGTGATCTCTATCTGTAAAAGGCAAGATATGTGTGTGCGTAACGAATACACGGTCGGAATTTTCGACGGATTTGCACCAAAATTTACATGCACATGCTCCAAGTTAGCGGGAAGGGCAAGACCGACGTTGCATTTCCCAACTCCCATCGATAGGGGAAATAATCGATTTTTTCGTGCTTCTATGGCAGTTTTCATGTAGTTTGCGGCCATTTTCTACTGGTCAGAATGAAAGCCTATAGCTGACTGCCACGAATAAGCAGGAAGATTCTATTGGCCAGCATGAGAGCCAACAGCTGACTGATACGAATGTTAACTAGAATGCTAGCATGCAAAAAAAAACATCGATAGCTGCATTCGTTACAAGTGGGAAAAATTTAAATCTGCATGACACTTTATTCCAATTGGCTCATTTGCTTGCTTAAACACAACGTTGATTCTGATTCCGCAGAACTGAGTTGGGTGTGAAAAAGTATTTGTTGTTAACATTTTTTTTCATTCGGTTTTTCCAGTTACCAGTCCTTTCTTAAAGCTGATCGTTTTGTGTTCATTTTGTTTAGTTCTTTTTTCGGAACAGATTTAATGTTTAGTATAGAGCTTAGAAAAAATTCGCACGGCAAAGGGCACTCTTTTAAAGGCAAAGAAGGGCAAAAATAGTTTAAGTCCAGTGATAGCGATTGCTGTATGAGTCGTACTATTTTTTAATCAAGCACGGGCAACGCCGGGCCATGCTGCTAGTAAATACTAAACCAGATATTCGTAAACATGATCAGTGGAACGAGAAATGTCTATATCCGCTAATTATGGCCTTTTGAAACATCTTAGCTAGTCTTGGAAAATCACTACCCGCAAATTAAATAAAGGGTTCAGTTAAAACTTCTCTGCAACTCGGATGGACATTAATAAGAAGATTTGGCATTAATGTATGCAAGATTTCAGATCTTTAGGTTCACCCCTTGATACACAGCCTATTAACTTTTCAGCTTACCCTCGTACACACACATACCAATATAGTGATTTTTCAAGCGTATCTTAGATGTGGCACAAGGCCGAAAGAAGAGGGCACCCAGTGAGGATCGAACTCACTATATGAGTCGTAATTGTTCTAGCGAGACAAGTCTGTTAACCATTACACTGCCTCGAGATGCCCGCACACATACCAATATATACCGGGGGTAACAGAAAAATTGTCCAAATCGTGTAACAGCATCGGATAACTGTCGACCCCACAAAATGTTTAATATCTCAAACACCACTAAACTAATTGAGTTTCTTTTATCTTTTTATCAGGTTTTCAAATAAGAGGTTTAGCCCTCTTGAGACCAATCGTTGTAAGAATCATTGAAAAACCCTTTGACTTATTCAGCTAGAAAGAGAACAAGTGAATCGTTTTGTGTTTGCCCCAATATGTCTTCCCAACTGAGCAATGGTGAGTCGAAAAAGTAACGGTACCACCATTCATACTCTGGCTTCCATCTTCAAACTTCATTCATGAACCATCATGATGAAGACCAAAGAACACAAAGTTGTGATCACAATTACAATGATGCAACAATAGTCCGTATGGAAATAAGGGTTAGACGCTTTTGTTTTGTGTATCAAATACTCACGCACTCAATGCCCCAGATTTATTAATGATTTTCAGTTAGAGATTCTGAAGTGCTAAACATCAAAATCTTGTTTGGTTTAATTTACAATTGTATATACGTAGTATGATGGAAAAGTGTCGTAATTGTCCCTATATTAACGATGCTAAAGTAAACAGAGTGAAGCCGCTTGGCACAGACAGACTTGCAACTCTATTGCGCATGTACACTAAGTTATAACGTTCTCGCTCATTTCCGCTGTTTATAGCAGTGCTTGGAAGGAAAATGTGTAGAGTGCGGTCGTCTCACTACACTACAGAGATTCAATCAGTGAGCATGGCTTGTGCAGCAGTTTTTGGTCAAGTGCATTGCGCAAATCCTACAACTGCCATATTACCAAGATCTCGCCTACTGCGACCTTTCCCTCTTCAAAAATCAAATCCGACTTAAAAGGAAGAAGATTTTAAGGCGTCGCGGTAATCCAAGATAATGCGAATTGACAGCTGTTCGTTATTCCGAAAAAGAAGACACAGGAATGTTTCTATCAATGGAAACTACTTTGAATAATGAGTCTGGCTTCAGAAGGGAACAACTTCGAACGGAAATTAAATACAAATTATGTGTGCTGTACTTTTATTTTTATAACACTAGTCCCGATACGTTTAATCAGACCTCGTATGTACCTGCATATATCTTCTTTTTCAAGCATTTCACCCCAAGCAAGGCGAGAGTGCCACTAGCATGCAAAGGATTACAGAGAATGAAATTAAGAGTAAAGAGGGGTGTTTGAGGAAAGGATAAAGAGAAGGATGGGGGTCAAGGTCAAGGCATCAGAAGATGTCGATTGACATTACATTTGATATTTGAAGATTATATGTATCAGGGAAGCAAGTAAGAGAAAGGGAGTTCCACTGACGAGAAGTGCGAGATAAGAAGCTGTTTGAGTAGAAGAAACGGCTACATTTAACCGTTTCGACAGTGAAAGAGTAGAAACGAGCTTCAAACCTATTAGAACATATAAATTCATTCAGTTTGGGAACCAGTGAAAGTAGTTCGTCATAGCAGTTGCCATGAAAATATTTGTAGAAAAGACAGAGGGAAGCCACAGTACGCCCGTGAGAAAGTGAGTGTTGACGAGATACCAGATCAGGACCAATCACTTTGCATATGCGTCTCTGGATTTTGTGGAAAACCTCGAGATGAACAGCGGCCCATCTAATCTGTACCCTAACAGAAACGAAACGCTCGGCTGAAAACGTAGTGATGATGACTTCATATCTGCTGTTGATGACCTTTTTGACAAACAGGATGAAGGCTTCTTCATCAATGGTGTCCAAGCAGTGCCACACCCCATCGAAGAAGTGTGCTGACCGCAAGAGGGAATCTGTTGAAAAATAAACCTCATTTGGCTACACTCCATGAAAGGATCTTGCATGTTTCCATCTGTTAATTTATGTGCGTGCAAGTATTTGAGCGTTTGTGCTTTTGTATGTGGGCGTGGAGAGAATTGTGCATGTATATGCATGGTCCTGTGTATGTTAGTACATCTGTGCAATTATATATTTGTATATGGGCTGTATGTGCGTGCATGGGTATATGTTGTTGTCTGCGTATAAACCTGCATGCATTTGTAAATTTACGTGTATATGTTGTATTTTTGAGTTTGTGTGCATTTATGTGAGTACGCGTGGATGTACTTAAAGCTCTGTGTCTGTGTGTGTGTGTGTGTGTGTGTGTAGTTTCATAGAGGTGATCTAATCTTCGGATCTAAATTTTGAAACAAGTTTGAATTCTTGTTTAAATTTTCTGTTTCTCAGTCACGCTAATGTTTTTTAAACAAGAATAGGTGGCTACTGCTTTTCGAGCACGCCCGTCTTTTAGCAAAACGATATATGTTGCAGACGCATTGGTATTTCTATCCACAGCACTCACAGAGCCCACCTGTGGTTTATACTGCAACTATATTGAGTGGATCTTTGTCACAGTTTCTGGAAAATAACCCATATTCTGGCGTGAGGAACATTTTGAACAAGGATAAGTACGCTTAAACCCTCAGTCACGCTGACTTGTGATTACAACCATCTGAACCTTGTTACTGAACAGTTCTGTTTATCCAAATTAACTCACAAGTCTGTTGCAACCTGGGGCATAGGTTTCAAATTGTTTTCATCTAGGCTGCACAGTGGCATTGTCACCTCATGCAGATAATGACAAAGTCACCTCCATAAAAAATCGACCATCATGTGATTTGAACCTAGTTCCTATTGTCATTCTTACAACTCGGCTACACGTCCAAAAAGTAATGACTCTAATATCCTTTGAACGATCGTTTGATTTTGTTTAGCGGCATATCAACACCTCTATGGGTTATTTAATGCCAAAATCTGAATAATTTGAACACAATTATATGGCATCAACCAAAAATCTTTTAAACGTATGCTTTCAACTACAGATAAAATGTAGGGCTGGCCATGTTACTTCAAGAATGTATTGTAGGTCATTTTACTATAAATATGTATTGTTGGCCATTTTTATATAAAAATATTTTTAGGGTGGACCTGAAAACAACAGCAATTAAAGGGTGGTTGCAAGCCCCCTCATAATCTCCAATCGGAGCGATAGCGGCCTTGCTGCCGGATGTAGTTTAACATCATACCCAGGACTGCTTTCTGCACGTCTTCGCTACATATCCCTCTTGCTGGCTTTCTACAAAGGCAGATTGACAAATGCTGCTACTTTTAAGTAATGCGATTATTCCATAAAAATTTATTACTCTAAAACTGGTAAGCAAATTTTCAATTATTTCTGCAACACAATTTACATAATTGCCATATTTAACACAACGTTTCGGCCGTTGTACGCTCCGGCCTTCTTCAGAGGATTGGAATGTCGAACTGAACCCTTTATTTCGCTCGTTGGGGTAGACTGTTCTAGTTCCATGTCTAATGGATGTCAGTTATCTGTTATCTCCTGTTAATTTCCCACTCCACGTTCCCCGCCGCCTTAGGTATTGAACTCACACACTTTGGGCCCTGTCACTGGATCTAACTAACGCCTTTATCCACTGTGCTATGTGTCCTTGAGGACATCTGTGTATGAATTTCTAGTTATTATAAAGCTAATGTCTTCAGCAATCATTTTTTACTAGTGCTCATATTGCAATTATTGCTGTTATCATTGCATGTTCATACAAAGAAAACAAAGAGACATCAGAAAATTTTTGTTTTTCAGAATGACGCTTCACATGCTTCTAAGAAAAGATATTTCATTTATATTTCTGCTGTTCTTAG
This sequence comes from Acanthosepion pharaonis, assembly GCA_903632075.3. Taxonomy (NCBI): domain Eukaryota; kingdom Metazoa; phylum Mollusca; class Cephalopoda; order Sepiida; family Sepiidae; genus Acanthosepion; species Acanthosepion pharaonis. Next base: position 1,952,434 of record CAHIKZ030001635.1, on the reverse strand, counting down.
GAATGGTTACTCATGTATTTGTAGCCTTAGTGTCAATGGTTGGTTGATTAATTTGTTCTTTTTACAGCTTACTGACGTATCGTGGTTTATTTAAAGCCGAAGCATTTTGGATTGTAAGATTAAATCATTTTTGACAGTGAATATTGCATTAACGGTATATATTACACAACCTGCATATTCTATGTCACGAGGGGATAAATATGTAATTGTCTGTACCTAAGACAATGTCTTATGATGAATCATAAATAATTGCTCGTACATTTCATTAGTCATCCGGTCATTGTCCGCTCTTCCTTTGTACTTTTGAAGTCGAAACAGACTGACTTGAGTCTGATGACAATATCACATTTGTCGGACAGTTATAAGACCGGAAAACAATAAGGGAGTCGAGGCGTTTTGGCTTGGCTATTGTAACAGATTTAAACATACAATAAGTGCTATTAAATTGGCGTGTGTCAAAACAACCGTATTGGATAGCTTCCATGGTAAATAAGCGAGCTCTGAGAATATAACTCGTTTGTATGTGCTTCATTTTAAAACAAAATTTGGCCTATCAAAGTAAGAAATATGGATGGGTGATTAGCGGCTATCGGCACTGAATTTGGGATTGGCGTGATGATATGAACTAAATAACGAGATATTAGCAACTGTATATGGATGCGACATAAGTATGACGTATATATATATATATATATATATATAATAGCATCATCTACATGAAAAAAGGCTAAAAGTGATGGAAGCCTTATTAATAAAAACAAACAAACCAACACTTAATAACATTAACTTTGAACATGGACATAATATCTTGACCGTGTTTTGAAAAATGGAAACATTTAATAAAACATTCATACTACAAACTATTTCTTATTTTAATAGTTAAAATATAATCCTTAAAATGACACAGCTTTACATAATGTATCATCCGAAAAGAAAAAAAAAATAGATCGCATGAGAAATTGTATAAGAAAACAAATAAAACATAAAACACCTTGTCTGTCGTTTTCAATAAAATATGCATATATATATATATATATATATATATATATATATATATATATATATATTATATATTCATAACAGTATTATTACTTGATCTATCTTTTTTTTACGAGATGTACCTAGTAGCCATATTTGGAACTCAAATGATGTACAAAATTATCCTTCTCGGTATTATTTTTGCTGACTTCGACACTTTTGTGTTCTACCTCCTCATAATTGGCTCGAAGATTCGAAGATTTCTCTTCCAAATTCTTTATACCAGCCGCTCTTACACCAATGATTACTGTGAACATATATATATATATATATATATATATATATATATATATATATATATGTGCGTGTGTGTGTGTGTGTGTGCGTGCGTGTTTCAGTTCTTTAAAGTTTTTGCAGGGATGACAATAATTATGTACATCCACTACTTTATTCAAATTCAACGATTTTGTCGTCTCACGCAGTTATTTTTTTTTATATAAATCTGTCTTTCTTTTTTTTCCTTCAGTTCACCTTGCGTTAAGCTGTGACATCTAAATTCAAATTTAATTGCTCTGGTAGTAACTGGTGCATTGACATCAGAGATTATGTGACAACAATTCTCCCCAATACTCCTTTATTCCACCCAATACTCTTTTATTCTACCCAATATACCAGATGCTTTCAGTACTGCAGTTTTTCCGGTGGGCACCAATCTCTTGGTATTTGCAATTATTGTAGCAATTTCCCAGGGCGCTTCTTGATCGTCCCTAATATTCCTAGTGCTATAAGAACGATTGGCACAACTGTCAGTCTTATACTCCAAAATTTCTGCAATTTTTTAACGAGTTCTACATCATTATCTAAATTTCACTTTCATTCAATTTTAATATACAACCTGCTGTGACATCCATTTTCTGATATTTGAAAAAAAAATCTTGGCTTAATATTAAATGTTGTCTTTTAAGATGGACTAAATGCTCCGTTCACATTTCAAAACCTTAGATGATTTTATGTTTTTCATTTTGTAAAGTAGGTTCTATTTTGAGGATATGACATTCGTTTCTATGTCAAATTTTAATTTGACAGATTCTATTTTAATTTTACAGATTCAAATTTTAATGTCAAAATAAAGATCAAAATTTCAATTCAGAGATACATTTTTTTTTAATTTTAGGGATTTAATTTTATAGATTCATTTTTAGTTATTCAGGTTTGGTCAATTTTAGATCAGTTTTTACAGATTCAACTTTAGTTATTCAATTTTAGAGATTTAATTTTGGAGATTCAATTTTTAATTTTAAGCATTTCAGTTTTTAATTTTAAAGAGCTTAATTTTTAATTTTAGTGTGTCAATTTTTAAATTTAAAAATTCAATTTTTCGTTTTTAAATATTCAATTTTTAATTACATTTTAATTTCAAATTAGATAGTTAATTTTCAAATTAAACATTTAAATTCTATTTTGACAGATTCTGTTTTGAACATAGAATATTGGTTTTTGAGCATATGACATTGGTTTCTGTATTCAATTTCACTTTTCTTGCAGTTTCCAGTCCACCGTTCTTCAGTCATACAGGATTTTGTATAGATTCTAACCTATTTTATTTGCTTATTATGTCATTATTATTGACTAAGCTTAACTTAATTCTGGTTCAAGTGCCTAGAGAAGAAAGCATCGTTGTAACGCTTCCTTTTTCTCTTATACATAAATATTTTTAATATCACTATCAGCCGGTGTAAAATTATAATTTCTTTTTTAGTATTAATCTCCAGGTAATAATAATATGAGTACTTTGAAAAAGCAATTTTACTAAATTTTCATTAAAAGTTTCTTTTTTCACCTTCCAACTAAAATTATTAGTACCTTTATGCTACTAATTCCTATTGAATTGTTATTGTACATGATCAGTGTCACTGAAAATTGAGCATGAGGTACGTTGTTAAAGACAATAACAAAGGTATTATTAAAATAGATATTTCTTAATTATCAGTTTAATTTCTTTCAATTTAATATCAGATGTTATCTAGTATTACTTAGTAGGACAAGTCCTATCCAGCAATTTTGTATATAGTAATTCGGTGTTATTATTACTGGTTCAATATTAAAGTTTTTGTTTTACTATCGGTCACCCAAAACAATATCTTAATGACACTCAAGGTAGATGGTTACTAAATACGGATGCTGTAGGGAAAAGGGTTACACATTACACATTGTGAGCATATGTATAAAAACAAAAATGTCGTAGAGTGACTTCATTCTTGCTAATAGAATTCGAAAGGAATTAAGATTGGTCGAAGGTGCATTTGGTAGGGCTGGTTTTATCTGTGAAGGTACGGACTCGAGATTTCCATTTATGGTTCTTTTATTTCGATAGTTTTTGAAGACCTTCAAAAATACATTTTAGTCTGCATGGAATTGCCATATCAATAGGAAGGATTATTCTATTTTGTAGTTTCTCATCACGATGTCTGGGTCTGTAACCGGGTCTGAGTGGTTTTCATACCAATTTCTTGCAGTTTCCTTGCAGTTATTATCATCATTTTTATTTCCTTTAATTTTCATATATCTGGCGTTTACACATTTTTTCCGGGTCCCGCCCAGGGACCTAAGATTAGAAATGGTATCATGACACTTTCCACTGACAAAAAAAAAAAATAAATAAATAGATAGAGCCCTTCGTAAATTTTTTGTAACTCTTTGAGGCATGGACTTCCAGGAATCCCTTCAATTAGTCTACTGGAATCTTTTCCAACCAGTTTTAGGGCTCCAACAACAACAGGGATTGATGATGTTCCCATATGCCACATTTTTGAGATTTCTATTTCAAGGTCCTTGTATTTTGCCAGCTTTTTTGAATATCTTCAAAGATTTGCAGGGACTGCCATATCAATAAGGAAGCACTTTTTTAGTTTGTGGTCTTTAATAACAATGTCTGGGCGGTTGGCTTTGATTGTTCTGTCAGTGTGTATTATTATTATTATTATTATTATTATTATTATTATTATTATTATTATTTTGTTTATCTCCGTGTTAATGCCAGCGGATTGGTGGCTATTGTTGAGAATCAAATTTCCCCCCAATCTTCTAAGCCCAAACGAACACTCTACTTATCTGAATGCTGTTGTTGTCAAGACAGATTGTTCCTTTTTTCGGATCTCCAATTCCCACACTCTCACCTTCATGGTAGAAGTCCGAAGTATCTTTCCATTTTTCGCTTTCTTTTATCATTTTCAAATTGTCCTCTGCCGCTATAGACATGTCTAAGATTTGACAGTTTCTCAATTTTATCTTCACAGCAACTAGATCCTGGTTTGAATGGGAGTTAGTTTCGATCTGTCTGTTCTGTTTATTCTCTCACCACCACCGCCCTTTTCCATGAACCTGTTTTGTTGTGATAGTCTGTATATCCTCTTGCGACTTGCTTTCTGCATTCAATTTTATGACTAAGAATTCGATTTCCTCTTTATACGTAGTGTATTTATTACCAAGTCACGTCTGACCTGCAATAGACAGATAATCCCCAAAGGTTATACTTGCATTTATATATTTGTTTTACATAAAATATTTTCCCTATTAACAGGTTATTGTTATTTTTGATAGTTTTATAAAACAGCTTCAATATTATTGTTTTTTTCACTAGCCCTATTCCATTATTTACGTTTTACTTCCTTTTAAGAAACATCTTTACCATCATTATTTTGTTATTAATACTACATCTTATTAGTTCTGTTTTCAAGATGAAGAATTTTACCTTGGGAATGGGATGAATCCACCTAATCTACTCCCAGCTAAGGGTTAAATAGTAAAACCTTTGTCCGAGCACTTGCCTGCGCCAGTCTGCACGAAGGTGCGTCGTGATCATTTTGCCATTTTCTTCGCCTTTTTTATTTGCACTTGCTCATTTTAGTATTTTTTTTCATCTGTAACAGACTTACTCTATGTTTGTTCCTACTGTAGACATGTTACCTATTTTTAGTTATTTACTTATATATTTTTATTTATGGCCATTTTAGTTTATTTGCTAGTTATATATATTTTATAGACAAAAATATTTAAGTAAATGCTCTGTTTATAATGAACACTATTAACAATATATACTGGCCTGAACGTCCGAGAAATTTTCATAGAAAATGTGTACTCCAAAAGAAATCGAACCCATATCCTACACGGAACCGTCATATAGCCTGATGTGTTATACCACTTTAGCTAGAGAAGAGCGTCTGGCTAGCAAGGTTGATTTCATTCGAACGATCATATCTGCTCGAAGCCTATCTAAAAGTAAACAAATGACGTCACACACTACGGAAATGCATACATACATACACCACACACACACATATACACACACACATATATATATATATATATATATATATATATGTGTGTGTGTGTGTGTGTGTGTGTGTGTGTGTGTGTGTGTATATATATATGACAGATTTTTTTTAAGCATATCACCCCAAGCAAGGCGGGAAGCCACTAGGACGCAAGGGGTTACAGAAAATTTAGAGCAAGATCAGATAGGAGTGATAGAAGAAAGGATGAGGGTAGTGGATAGATCAAGGCAACTGGAGATGTCGATTGACATTACACTTGAATAGCTGGAGATCATAGCTCACAGGGAAACAGGAATAGGGAAGGGAGTTCCACAGGCGAGAGGTGCGAGACATGAAGCTATTAGAGTAGAAGAGACGGCTACATTTAGGAGTTTCGACAGTGAAAGGGTGAGAGCGGGATGCCAGCCTCGTAAGGCGCTGGAACTCATGACGTCTGGGAACCAGCGAATGCAGCTCCTCGGAGCAATTTCCATGAAAGTATTTGTAGAACAGACAGAGGGAGGCGACGGCGCGTCTGTGAGAAAGTGACGAGACGCCAGGGCAGGGCCAACCATATTGCATATCCGCCTCTGGAGCCTATCAAGAACCTCGAGGCAAACAGAAGGGGCGCCAGACCATATATGGCAGCAATACTCCATGCAAGGGCGAATTGTTGATTTGTAGATCTGGAGGATCGTCTCCGAGGAGAAAAATTTCCTGGCGCGGCACAGGGAGCCAACTTTCCTTGCGGTGGACGAGGCAATTGACTCAATGTATTTATTCCATCTCAGGTCAGCAGTCAACGTGAGACCGAAAAGCTGCAGCAGAGAGTTGCTCTCGAGAAGTTGAGTGTCAGACATTCTAATGGAGGGAAGGGAAGGGAAGGATCTCTGTGGTGATTAATAGAGAGCAGTTTTGTCTTAGAAGCGTTGAAGTTGACCAGCCAATTCATGCCCCAGTTCACAATCGATTGGAGGTCATTTTCGAGACGCACGGCCAGGTGAGTTTTGTCAGCGTGACTAGATTTGTTTTTGAGGCAGGAATAAATTGTGGTGTCATCCGCGTAGATGCCAACTTGGGAAGTTATGGCGTCAGGAAGGTCATTTATGTAGATAAGGAATAGAGTGGGGCCTAGGATGGAGCTTTGAGGAACACCTGCGTTCGTGGGATAGGAACTGGATGAGAATCCGTTGAGAACGACCTTCAATTCACGGTTTGACAGGAATGATTGTATTAGGTTATATAATCGACCCCAAATGCCATAACCCTGGAGCTTGCGAAGAAGGCCGGCATGCCAAACCCTATCAAATGCTTTGGAGATGTCTAGTGCCACGGCTCGGACTTCCCCGTTATTTTAAAGAGCTCGGTAGACTGTTTCAGTTATGGCTGTGAGCACATCGGCTGTAGATCGAGCAAAGCGGAAACCATATTGCTTGACTGAGAGCAGATTATGGGATGTGAGGTGGTTAACCACCCCGGTATTGATTAGGGCTTCGAAGACTTTGCCGAAGAGGGGATGGAGACTGATAGGACGGTAGTTGGAAGAGTCAGAGGGGTCGCCGGAGTTCTTGAAGACAGGAACGATCGAAGAGGACTTCCAGCAGTCAGGAAAACAAGATTCCTTGAGGCAGTAGTTGTATAGTTTCGAAAGGGCGGGCGACAGTTCAGGCGCGCATTTCTTCAAGACAATGGCTGGTATCCCGTCTCCACCACAAGCATTGTTGGGGTCTAAATTGGAGATAACGCCCAGTACCAAAGATGGGGTTATGTTCAACCCACTCAATATTGCCTCAGTTCTAAGAGGGGAGTCGTGCATGGGTACAACGGAAGAGTCGAGCGTCGAGTTGAATGAACATTTCTGGGCAAAGCATTCAGCCTTCTCGGTAAAGGAGGTCAGGACTTCGAACTGGTTGAATGAAGGAGGTATAGAGGGTTTGCAATTGTTCAATACGCTCTTGCAGAGACGCCAATAATCTTTGGAGCCAAATTTGCGAGATGTAATACGTTCCTTCATCCGAGCCGCAAATAGTGACTTAGCATCGTTGAGGACACGCTTACATTCGTTACGGGCGGAGGCAAAGAGACGTCTATTGCAGTCAGACATGTCGCTACGGAATAGGTGGAAGTAGTGGTTCCTATGGGCGACGGCGGCTGAGCAAGTAGCGGAGAACCAGGGGGAGGAGCGCGACTTGACCCTATATTTCCTTGATGGGATGAAAGCGTCGATTCCAGTTTTAACCCAGGAAGAGACCTCAGAAGCGCATTCTTGGACGGGGAGCTTAAAGACTCCATCCCAGAGGACATCGCGGAGGAAATCACGGAACGCGTCCCAGTCAGCTCGTTGATAGTAGAACGAAGTTCTAGTGGTAGGAGGTTCTTTATAGGGGGCGGAGTTGAAGGAGATGTTAACTGATACTACTGCATGATCAGAGTTACCAAGAGGGCAGAGTTGCGAGGCGCTGCAGGATTCGGGGATGGAGGTAAAGCACAGGTCGAGAAGAGAGGCTTTACCTTCCCGGTTGAAGGCAAAACGAATGGGGAAGTTAACTATCTGTATGAGGCAATGGGAGATTGAAAAATTGAGCGTTTGAATGCCTGCGTGGTCAGTAGTCGCATTCTTAAGCCACAAGGTGTGATGGGCGTTAAAGTCACCAAACACAAAAATGTGAGCAAACGGGTGGAGGGAGAGAGATACGCATATACATCATCATGATGATCCTTCAACCGTTCTATGGTTGATCGGAACTCCATTGACAATCCCTTTCCACAGTGTTCGGCCCCCATATATAGAGAGGCAGACATATAAATATTTATATATGTTATCTCAAAAAAAATCTTACAGATCAAAAATAGATTTTAGTATTATATTTGTTAAACAATCGTTATCATTATTTTATTAGTTTTATTCTATCATGATGCTGTTACTTTCTATTTCTTCACCTGGGACCGATACAGCAATTGTTGCAACGTTAAAATCGGAAGGATTAAATGATACAGCACAGATGTATTTTCCTCCTTTTAACTGCAGACAATATCGTGATCGAAATGTTTCACGCGACATCCATGAAGGACTGGTACACGTGGTTTCGTGTAGCAGCATGGTGAGGTCAACCATAGTTGTCACTCCCTTGAGCTACTGGACTGTAAAAGAAATGATTGAGAGTTGAGGATGGGTAGCAGATCCAATTGCTTTGAATAGACCCTTCGCTACAATGTCAAATGTTCGTCTATTCTTCTTTACAAATAGCTAATTCTGTATATCTCTTTTCGTGCTCATTAATCTGGAAGGTGAAGAGTATATCAGCCTAGAGTAGTGTAATAAAATGCAATGTAATAAGACGATGCAGTAAAAGTAGAAATGAAACAATAATAGACCCCTTTATTGCCTTAAATGCTTTAATAAAAAAAAAACCATTAGCCAAAGGACCGTTACTGTAATCATTTACTCATATCTTCTATAGGTCGTGTTCCTTTAAGACATTGGTGATCAGGTCTCTCCACAATTTCCTGTCCTTTGTAGCTCTTCGTCATTTTTGTCATTTTGCTGTTTACTGATTTATTGTGTCTTTTTTTTTCCTTCTTATCTATTGACGTCGTCCATGTTTACTGCTGTACCAGGTCACGTGACAATATTTATGTATTACTTTTATGATGTCTTCCTTCAAAGCGTGTGTCGTATGTGTCACGTATTGAACGAGCGTCAAAAGTGGATATTTGCGCCGTCTGGTAGTCGGATACGAAAGTGACGTTTAGAAGATGATGCACTTTTCTTAAGCAGGACAAACAAAACAAGAGATTGCATAAACACACACTTTTTCTTCTCTTCCTTCTCATTCTTTTATTTTCTCTTTTCTGTACTCTGACGCTACCTTTCTCTCTCTCTCTCTCTCTCTCTCTCTCTCACACACACACACACACAGTTGTGTGTGTGTAAATGTATTTCTCTTTCTTTCTCTTTGTTTTTCAGTTACTTTTTTCTTTCTTTATTATTCATCTTGTCACTTCTCTCATATTTTTCATTACACAATTTGTCCTTTCTTTTCTTTTTATTTTCTTCACTATTGCTCAGCCAAAACAAGCCCAAATTCCACTCGAGGTGGAAGAGCTACTCAATCAGTTTGAATTATTGACTCAGAAGTGTAGCTAAAAATGTAAATTATAAAGATCTGAAAGACAGATAATAGTTGACTCTACATTGAAAATGATAAGATGGCAGTGATCGGGTGCCTGGCCCACAAAGCAGCAGTTCTTGTGAAGAAATTTTTCGAATGGAACTTCCTTCAAACCAATGGAATACAAAGGGAATGACAATGATTCGATTCCGTGTACATAGCAAAGAATCTTTTATTTGTGATGGTCTAAACTGTTGGTACTAAAGAATGTGGGTCGTCTGAATATCGTCTATGGAAATAGAGATAGATTAGCGATAAGCTTACGATAATTCATCTGTGGCAAACAGGCTCTAGAGTGGCAAATAATTAATCACCCACAAGACTACTGAGATGTTTTCTAAGTCTGAGATAAGATGACTGGTCAGTTCTAGGCCAAATATAACAGCAAGACACCATTTTTGGGTCCAATCTGACACTTGTTCCCTCTCTTAACATAATTCCTTGAAGAGAAAGGAAGATTGTTGTGAATAGTATATTTTCCTTGTTTTTTGTTTTTTTTTTTTTTTTTCTTCCTATTAATCTTCGCGTTTTCGTTCTACCTATGTTTTCTTTATCTTTGAAGAATTTCTTCTAATTCCTTTCCCATCATTCTTCACTTAATTCTTCCGTCTGATTTCATCTTTCTCTCATTTTTCTTCTTTCTCCAATTTTACGTTAAGCGTTATTCTCTACTTTCACTTTCACTTCGCTATTTTCTTCCTTCCCTTTTTGAACAAGTCCATCGTTTCGCTTTTATTGCTTCTATTTAATCTGCTCTGTCTGTTTTTCTTCCTTCTACACATTTGCCCAGGTAAAGGCATGATTCTATATTATTATTATTATTATTATTATTATTATTATTATGTTTTATACAATTGCCATTTGGAAAGATATGTACCCATCCTTTTTCTTCTTCACCTTATTTTCTCAACCTTTTCCATCTCCTCTCCTTCTTTCTATCCTTCTTTTCCTCTACCCTTGGGAAACACATGATTACATTTCTTCTGTCCCTCACCCTACTCTTTGTTTTTCTGCTCCTCCTGTCTCTCCTCTTCTGTGTTTGTATTCTTTTTGTTTTTGTTGTTGCTGCTGTTGTTTTTATTATTATTATTATTATTATTATTATTATTATTATTATTATTATTATTCTGTTTTGTTCAATTTCCCTTTGGAAAGACATATCCACCTTTTCTCTTCTTCATCATCCGTCTCCTCCTCCTTCTCCTCCTCCTCTTCCAACTTCTTCTTCAAAGAAATTCTCCCTGGTTCATTAGTTTCTCACCTTTCTTTTGTACATGAAATATTACCAGTTTTTATTACATAATCTAGGAATTACAAAAAAACTAACTGAAAGTAAGATTAAAGAAATTAATATATAATAAGTGACAGGGTTTCATTTAATAAATTTAAACAACAATGACTGCCTACATAGCTAATATATATATATATATGTGTGTGTGTGTGTGTGTGTGTGTAAGCAAATATATGGATACAGATCCGACAGTATGAAGAAAAATATAGAGAAAAAAAAATACCGCATAATTGCATATTAAGATTTTTGTTTGTTTTTTTTTCTGTATATTTTTCTTCATATATATATATATATATATATATATATATATATATATATATATATATATATATATATAAAGATCGTGGCGTGTCAAGCATTCTGTTAGAATAAAGTAACTCTAGTGTTAGATTTTATTACCAGTAGCCAGTGATCTACGTATCCAAATCGGCAAGACAGCTGTCGAATTAAGACAGGCGTTCGAAGATCAGGAACGTGAATTCGCATTTTTTCGATGGTTATATTTTTTATCCCCATCTCCGCTGCTTACTGCCGATCATAACACGATGATCCTTATTTTGCTATGAACGCAACCGAAATTAAGACAAAAGAATTACTAATGATGACTATTTGTATAGAAAATTATAGACTAACTGTATAAAAATTTATTAATTATGACTATTTGTAAAGACCCAAATTTGGATGATCAAGAAATTCCACGACTTTCGATAGGCAAATATATATATATATATATATATATATATATATATATATATATATATATATATATATATATATATATATATATATATATATATGTTTATACATTCTTTTTTTAGATAAACATGAAAATATCTTAAAATAATTGTTTGACTTTGTCCATTTCTTATATATATATATATATATATATATATATATATATATATATATATATATATATATACATACTGCTGTCGATATAAGTAAATATATATAGTTTCTCGTTTGTGAAACGCTCTTCCTGTACAATGCTTTCCTGCCAACTTTAATCTGCCAAAAATTAAATACAATGTTAATCGCTATCCTCTGCTCTCCTAAATACTCTTTTCTCTTACCAATTATTATTAATGTTTCTGTTCATAATTCTTCCACATCCTGTATCCCAGTTGTGTCGCAGTAGGATCACTGCCTTACATGGGGTGATATCGATTTAAAAAAAAAAGTTTTAAGATATGTATAACTACAAAAGAAAACTGTGCGTAAAGGAATCTGGGATCATAGGATAAATGGCCTGAAATATTTTAGATGTTTCTGTAAATAATTGGTTAACACGCGACCAATTCGCGAAAATGCGTAGAGACTAAATGTTTATAAAGTATTCTAAAAGGTTATTAAATATCAAATATACATTTAACATCTTTGAAATTGCCAAAAATATATTTGAAGAATAGAAAAAAAAATATTGTAACTATCAAGTACCGAGCGGGGCAGGTCCAAATTGTTGAGCTGGATATCTGAAAATGTTGGTTGATGATAACTAATTAGGGGAATTATTTATAGTTCGTCTAACAAAGAATGTGCTGATTCAACGCGGAAAATGAAATAGTTGATTCGATTTTCCGCGCCAAATACAAAACTTGACCTAGTCATTTTCCGTTCACTTACGCACACTCAAATGCCCTTGAGAAATACATTAATACATATTTTCTCCACAAAGATATACATGCCATAGCAAGAGAGATTAAGCTCCCCTGCTTTGTGTCCATGCTCGGCGTAGTATCTCCTGTTAGGGGTCTCAGCTATGGGCAAATACTGAACTCCAAAACAAAAAACAAAACACTTAAAGCATGAAAATACATTTTATAGTAAAAATACCTGCAATACATGTGTATATAGAAAAATTACTAACAAATATTTATAGTAAAATGAACAGCAATACATTTTTTTAAGGAAAATGACCAGAAATAAATTTTATTGCAAAATTAAACGACAATATATTTAATTGAAGCCATAAAATTGTGTTCGAGATATTTAGGTTTCAAAAATGGGTTATTAAATAACCCATAGAAGTGTTGATATGCCGCGAAACAAAATCAACTAAACAACCAACATGGAAGAAGTTTTTTATGGCATTAATCCATATAATATCCAAAAATTTCTTAAAGAAATCAAACTGTATTTCATAATAAAACTTAGCAAACCTACAACATAAATCACATATCACCGCCTCTAGTAATTATGTTCATGAAATCACGTATATGCCCAAAAGATGCGCATCATTTACCATGTATTCAATTGCGAAAGCAGAATAAAATATATCATATTTTTATTACTTCAAAACTCTCAAGACAATTATATTTTGACATAAAATGACCCATAAGGAGTTGATATACTGTTAAACAAATAACATTTTTAAAAATCTTGTCATGGGGGGTAATCAGTCTAAGAGAATGAGTTTTGGATTCTGAATAATAAATAAGGCAACATGGAATCACTCCACTATCTTTCCCAAATAAGCATGACAATTCACAGTTAATTTTTTTAAGCATTTCATTCCAAGCAAGGTGGGAGTGTCACTAGCACGCAAGGGGTTACATAGAGTGGGAGCACGAGTAAAGAGAGGTGTTTGAAGAAAGGATATTGAGGAGGGCGGAGATCGGGATCATGGCATCAGAAGGTCTCGATTGACATTGTATTTGAATATGAAGCAAGTTGGCGGAAGGGAGTTCCACGGTCGGGAAGTGCGAGCGAAGTAGTTACTGGAGTAGAAAAGGCGGCTACATTTAACTGTTTCAACAGTGAAAGCGAGATGCTAACCTAGTAGCAAGCTTAAATTCATGCAGTCGGTGTACCAGTGAAAGTAGCTCGTCATAGCAGTTGTCATGAAAATATTTACAGAAAACAGAGGGAAGCCACAGCACGTGTATGAGAAAATGACTGTAGACGAAATGCCAGAAAAGGACCTATTACATTGAATATCTGTCTCTGTAATTTGTCCAGAGCCCCGAGATGAACAGCGGAAGCAACAGACCATATATGGCAACAGTATTCGATGCAAGGACACATGGTAGAAGGGTAGAAAGAAAAAATATTGATTTAATGGATTTTATGGCTTATCAAGCCTTTGTAGGTTGTTTAAAATCGAAACATACTTTGGATTGGAAGTCCTTTCTTTGTAAGTAAATATTGCATTAAAAATTTTTTTCTTGGAATTACAAAGATTTTTTTTTAGATACAACTGCTACTTTTTAACCCATAACTAGGGGCAGGGGATGACTTCATACCTTTCCTAAGTGTATTTGCGCGTAAGTGAATGTAACAAACCCGACTGGAATTCGAACCCAGTTCTCCAAGGTCTCATTCCGCTATCCGTTATATTACACACACACCGTAATAAAGCAAACGGAATCAATGAAGAGACATGATCGCCTACGTCATGAAGTGTGACGTCATTTTTTAAAGTGTCTCCTGCATGTTACAGTTTTTGTCTTTTCTCTCAAGGTCTTTCTCCCACCTTCTTTCTCGGTTGCTCCATTTTGCTTTACCTTTACATCTCTTTCTGTGATATTTTTTTCTTTACATCGTGTTTCATTATCTTCTATTTTTCTTCTCCTATTCCTATTCCTTACGTTGGTTTATTCCTTCATACACGCTGACATTTAGTTACTGAGTGGGTCAAATTCCGGAGACGATACTTCCATGACCACCTATCGTCCTAACTTCTTCAAGTCCAGCGTTAAACTTTATATATCCTAGATATCTTCATCTTATGCTCTTCTTGGTTCCCCACTTTACGCCTTTACAAAAATCGTATTAAATAGCCTTCTTTCTATTTATATTAGGAAACAATAGTAAAAAAAAAATGTCTTTATTTTATCTTTATCTTTTTCTATATGACACTTTCTTTTATGTTCCGTTCTTCATTAATATTATTAATGGTTTATTTCTTTAGAAGCTTTTTATCATTCTTTCTTTCAGTTTTTCTTCTCATCCATCCCACATATGTCCTTTCCCTTTCACTTATAGCTCTTTCTTTCTGTTTTCCTTCTTTCAATTTTTTTTCATTTCTTTCTCGTTTCAAAACCCTTTCTATAGTTTGTTTCATTCATTTTTTCTTTCTTTCTTCTTTCTTTTTTCTTTTATTCTCCTTCTCTGAGTTTATTGGTTATTCTTCCTTTCTTGTTTTTTTTTTCTTTTACATAATATCCCCTCATTATTTTGTCTTTGCATTTCGTACACTTCTTTCTTTTTTTCTCCATATTTATTTCTTCATCCATCTTGCTTTACTCCGCCATTTTACAATTTGTATCCATCTTTCGTCATTCTCCCCCTTTTTTCTTTTCTTCCTTCTCCATTCCCTCGTCTGCCAAATTTCTTCATCTTTCCATCTTTCTTTTTCATCCAACTTTCTTTTTAACACCAACTTTCTTTCTTCTTTCATCGACTTCCAGTTCATTTCTTCTTTGCTTGCTCTTTTCTTCTTTCTCTTTTCATCCACGTTCCTTTCTTTCTTACTCTCTTTCTTTCTTTCTTTCTTTCTTTCTTTCTTTCTTTCTTTCTTTCTTTCTATCCGTATTCTTCCGTATTTCCTTCTTTCTATTTTTATCCATATCCCATTATTTCTTTCTTTGTTACTTTGTATATTTATTCTGTCGTTATTGATTGAATCCTTTGACTTCGCTTTCTTTTCTTCTTAGTTTGCCCCTTTCCTACCTTTCTACTTTCATCCATGTTCCGTTTTCTCTTTTATTCTTTCTGTATTTTCTTTTTCATTTTTACTTCTTTCGTATTCTATTTCATTCTCAAAATAACGTCTCTTATCGTTCGTTTAACTTTGTTTTCATTTTTGTCTCCCTCTCTCTATTTCTATCTCTCTCCCTCTCTTTCACTCGCTCTAAAGATGATCTTTATTTGCTTGGTCTCTCAGTCAAAATTTCATTTTTACTTCTTCCTTTCATCTTCTTTGTCCTCTACCGCCAAATCTCTGCGCATCATTTATTTTCTTTTATACCGAGACAATCAATATTCCGAACATGTTTTTGTTTTCATCTATTTCTACAAAATTCTTTTATGTTGACTCAATTTTTTTTTTTCCAATACGATCATTTTTTTTTCTTTTACCTTATTTTTGTCGATGAAGAAAAAAATCCTGTCTCTCTTTATGTTCCGGTATCCAATTCCAACATTCTATTTAAAAAAAAAAAAAAAAGAATAAATTTGTTTTTTCTTGAAGGAGAAAAAACCATTAAAGCATATATTATTCTCTAGAAAACTATGAAAAAAAATCATTTTTTTATCCTTTTAAGATGGAGAAATAAAAGTAAAGCTTGAATTTAAAACTCAAACATATTAAGAAATATCTATTTGATAAAGTCAATTCTGAAAACATGCCAATCTGTGTACGCCGATATTATTTGAGATGAGCAATAAATGGAAGAAGAAAAAAATCCAAGATTTTTGCATAATTCTTTAGTACGGGTGTTTAGTACAAGGAATTTCATATCCCTGTATGTGTATACATTTCTTTTTATCAGAGAGAAGTAAAAGAAAGAAAACATCTCTAAGCAAAGCATAGTTTCTACTCATTAATGCAATGCAAGTCACACAGATTTCAAAAGATATTATCGCCTACAGCAGGATTTAGTTCTCCTTGAAATGATGCCATCCTCAGACAGATTAAGCTCTCGTGAGAATCGTACCGGTTAACAAAATCTAATATGGGAAAAGTTCACAGTCTTACTTACAATCTGATGGCGAAATCTTTGAATCATCGATAATTTCCAGTTGTTTATATGCTTTAGATTGCGTGTGATGGACACATACGCTTTCAAATCAAATTGAAGCATTACAAAAATATATGATACACATATTATAAGAGGAGAGACAAAGTTATAGTAACTAATATAAGAGATTTAAGGAATTTGCCAGTATCTTCCGTAATAAAACCATGAATCTATTTTGACACATTAAATGATCGAGAAAATAACCCGTTAAATTAACACTTAAGGGAAAGTTGCCAAGAAAAAAACGTAGAGGTAAACCTGTTAAGATTAAGGTGTTTGTTCTATGCTAGAAGTTGCTTCTCTTGGACTTCTCGCTTGGGGACATCTCTTTCGGCTTCTTGCTTTCCAGTCAACATTGATCTTCAAGCATTTAAATGCTATATAGGTCACCATTTCTTGTCTCCTTAATTAATTTTGTTTTATTAGCGTCACTCATTAATAATGTTTTTTTGTTTTGTTTTGTTTTTGTTTTTTTTTGTTTTTGTTCTTTCACACTCCCTTGCGTCTTAGTGGCTTTATCGCTTTGCTTTGGGTGAAGGGATCAAATCAAAATATGGTTACCATCTAATAAGGGGGAGACGCTAAATAAATATAATAGTAAGAAATGCCGAGAAAGAATTAATGCCATTTCTTCATCTTCCACTCACCAAAACAACAAATAATTTTGAAATTAGACACCTGCGGTATTGAAGTTAACTGACACACTGAGTCCCTGTATTTGTAGATTATTTTTATAATAATTTTCATCTAATGCAAGACCTAAGAGCCAATCAAGGTAGAGAGTCACTGTGTGGTTTCATAGGATCGTCGGAAAAGGCAAGAAGCAAACTTCATAAGGGTAAAAGATAACTGTTCCCCCTAGACTTGAAGAGGTCAAGAATATAGCGATTGTGAAAATATCCTACATGGTGTCTGTTCAATAAGGCAATAGTACTTGGGAATAAGCGGTCCGAGTGAAACTTACTTCTTATTAATGAGATGCAAAAGGAAAGATTATGATTCTTCATTGTGTATGCAGCCTTGCAAACGTCGGGGCTGGTGGTGCCATACGATGTAGCTCATATGATATGGAAATATCAGGAGGGGTCAGACATTTATTGGAGCGGTAAAATGAACTGACCAATTTTACAGAATTCTTCGCAATATATCGTATAAATGAATTCCACTTCTAGTCTTGGGAGAGCTTGAGTCCCAGTAAACGTTAAAGGCAAGGCGCATCCCTGAGAGAACAAACATCCATCATGATAGGCGAAAGTTCAAATTAGTTATATTTTGGTGAAAGCAATATAAATGCCATCGTCTATTAGCATCAGTAGTCAACCGTTGAGTCTAGACAGGGAAGGAGAAATACAATCTAGAAAGAAAAATTCGATACCGTCGCTTTATTAAAGATTATAACGGTCTTGATGATATATGAGACAATATTACATATCATATCATATATGCGCTCATGTTTATCATGTAATAAGGATTGAGAAAATACAGATAGCTAATGAAAATAAAAACCGTTGATCAAATTTCAGTTGAATTAATAGATCAGCCTTCCAGAGATTAAACTAGAAATGGTTAAATTTATTCATTCTCTGTCTCAAGAGAATCTTTGCTACAAAAGGCTAAACTGTAATGGAATAGCTTCGTGGCAAATATTGAAAATGTTTCTCTTACAAAGACTTTCCTATTCGGGGAACTAACGTCTGGGCAACAGAGATGTGAGGGTAAAAACATAAAATGATTCTCTTAAGAAAATGACAGTCACTGTTGCGTGATTCAACTACCAAATAACAGGTAGACATAAAGCCTTAAGGACTATTAAGAACTATTTATGAAAAGAAGTATAATAAAATGGAAGGCTTTCTTGATAGGGTCGTCATACATCTGTTAAACTTTCTATCACCGTGGATGGAGAGAAGCATCCCTACCCTGTCTAGGCCTCATCAGACACGTCTGGATCTTTAACAGACGAGTAGAATCTAACCCTATTTTCGTTCTAATAATAGTGTTAAAAATATATACCATAATACATATATATGTGTGTGTGCATGTGTTTGTGTTTGTGTGTGTATATCTGCGTGTGTGCACGTGTGTGTGTTTTTGTGTGAGAGGGAGAGATATGAGTTTCTTAATTTGGTCTTAAAATACTTACGACATTGTGAGTTTGCAGTTTTAAAATATGTCGAATGGCGGATTTGACAGTTATATATATATATATATATATATATATATATATATATATATATATATAAAAGGAAACTACTTCAGGAAAAAATAAAACCAATCTGGAAATTACAAATAGGCTAAAATTTAGTTCGACATACGAATGGTTAAAGTAGCATAAATAGAATACACGAACCACGAGAAAGTCATAGAATACTGGTTACTAGACAGGCACTCAGTCAAAGAGACTCTAGGACATTAGGATTGGTTGGTGGATTTTGTTTATCCGTATATCAATCTGTATATGTTACTTTATGCCGAAATCTAAATATTTTGAACGTAATTTTATTCCTTTGTAGCAGGAAAAACACAATTTACAATTTAGAGATAACAAATGAAAGGCAAATTTATACAATTATTAGAAATGATATATATATCTAACTACACCATTTTTTTTGTCTAGCTAAGTCACACACACAGCACTCTACTCAAAACAAAGTTTAAAATAAACACAAATATTTCATGATGCTGGCCATTATCGACGCGACTCTCGTTTTCAACAGATATATGCAACTACGTCCGTGCATTTTCTTTATATAGGCTATAAGAGAAACCGGACAGCGGAGAGAGAAAGCAGAGGACAGAGAGAGAGAGACTTCAGGCACACAGGCTAACCATAGAAGATACCCGAGACCAGGGCTCACTGTCTGTCGGAGCATTAGTCTGGAAAACGGTCTCCTGTGAACAGTAAGATAACGGACTCCACTATCAATGCGACAATCCCGAACCGAGAGCCAGCAAGCAGTCACCCGGTTTAAGCACACTCCTTCAAGCTCTCATTTCACACCTCGCACACCGTATATTCGAAAGCTGCACTATACGATGTACAAGAGACATTTTCATATCTTGTAAATGAAAATAAATATTTGGTCATTCCTCCAAACCAGTGTCTAATTTGTTTCTTTACTCCAACCAACTTCCACCTCGGATCACTTTCAACTTCAAATAGTTTGTACGTAGTTTTATAGTTTCAGGTTAAACGCATGGTTTTTTTGTTTTGTTTTTTTTTTTTAATTTGTTGTTGACAAATATATGTTGGAGTAATGGATAGCGGCTCGGTTTTTGGAATCAGGGAGCCGAGTTAGAATTCCAGTCGAATCCATTACATTCATCTACGTGCTAATAATCTTGAGAAACTTATGAATCCTCAACTTCTCCCCTCAGCTAAGAATAAATAGCAGTGCAGACCGAGTTCTCTCGCCTTAGATAGCAACTGGTCTACCCCAGAAAGAAATGGCAACCTACTGCGGGAAAAAAATCTGCCTCATCAGACATGTATCAAAAGATACATGATCGCCTAAGCGTGTATCATGCATAACACATAACTGATTGCTAGTAATTTCACTACAAAAATGTATTGTTAGTAGTTTATTATAAAAATATATTATTATTAATTTCATGATTAAAATGGATTTTTTTATATTTTGTTAGTATTGTATTGATTGCAATTTTACTATAAAAATGAACTCTACACTATTTACATTATTCAGACTACTCTCCTCACCTTCCTTGTCATATTTATCACAACGTTTCGGCCGTTGTACGTTCCGGTCTTCTTCAGCTGATTGGAATGTCGAACTAAACACTTGATTTCGCTCACTGGTGTAGACTGTTCTAATGGATGTCAGTTATCTCCTGTTAATTCGCCTCTCCAAGTTCTCCACTGACTTAACCATGTATTGAACTCACAAATCTTTGGGTCCTGTCACTGGATCTAACCAACGTCTTTATCCACTGTGCCACGTGTCGTTATATGGCAACAAAGATGAGGACAATAGTCCGAATAATGTAAATAGTGTACATAATACCTCATCTCAGAAATATAGACAGATACCAAAAATGAATCGTTGGCCATTTTACTATAAATATGTATTGTTGATAATTTGATTATAAAATATACTTTTGATTTTTGTTTAGGGTTCCATTATTTGCCCATAGCTGGCACCCTAACAGGTGCAGCCACCACGGGTCATGGTGGACCTGGGAAGAACAGCAATTAATAGGTGGTTCCACGCTCCTTAAAAGCTCCAATCTCACCATCAGACGACTTGCAGCCGGATGTAGTTTATCGTCATACCCAAGCGGACAAGTTATATGACGGCTTGGCAATGTTAATACCGAGAAGTGGTTTTGAGGGAAACATCAGAGCAGGTAGAGGGGGAGGTGCTAATTTTGCTTAGTACTACAAGAAATATGAAGACGTGCGGCACTGAAGGGACAAAACACTTTAAATGATGATGTATCTGACTAATACTGTGAAATTAGAAAAATCCCAAATTTCTTTTTTAATGTATTGCTAAATATTTTTAGTGATATTCTGCCATCGATAATTTAGACCTGTTCTGTGTAATAACGCTCAGAGTGAAAGTTCAGATATTTCCACACAGATACGAAAATACAAAATTTTATACATATATAAATCTAAAATGTGCGAACAGCAAATGGCGACAGACTCTTTCTAAAGATTACATGAAACAGACTGTCCTCATTCAGTGTTGACATCAATGTCCACAATCCTTATATTTATATTTATTCATGGTCTATTCCTAATATTGAGCATATACCCAATATATATATATATATATAACATACCTTAAAACCAGATTTTTTTATCTATATATATATATATATATATATATATATATATATATATATATATATATATATATATATATATAGTGGCCTAAGAAAAAGATTTTAGCTAGTAGAAATAAACTAAATCCAATTTCAAAATTTAATTACGTAATCCCAGCTCGACATATATACACAGTATTTGGGACAAGTATGGAATTGTAATGCTTGTATTCGATTTTTCATCTATTTGATCACGTTATCAATAACCGTCTGATTCATATTTTGCCACTCCTTTAGCAATGTTTCTTAAAAGGTTGCCACTGAAATGATTTTGGCTTCTCGCTCTCGACTTTTTCGGAGAAGGTGCTTCCAAACGTGCTTTATTGTAGCCATATCATGACATTGGGCTACACATTGCAGTGACTTGATTCTTTGCGATTCCTTCCAGGCATTTGCTACTTTGCACGTAGGATATGGCGCCCTATTTTCTTGAAAAAGGTAGACATTCTTCTCAATCTGATTGGTTTAAAATAGTGGGAGTAGTCCTTTTTCTAATATTTGACAGTATTTTGGACCATACAACTGCTCGTCATCAACAATCAACACAGATTTCCCTCCAAACCAGACCACGCCCCACACCATTACTCCAATCCCTCCATGTTTCACGGTCGCCTGCAGACATTCAGTGTTCCAAGTATCATTCTGACTTCTCTAAACATATACCTGTCTCAAATTCGAATACTGGCAGAATTTACTTTCCGACGAAATTCCAGACTGCCAAATTTCATGGCCCTTGCTCTCGAATTCTTCCGCCCAGTCCATACAGCTGACCCTGATAACCTCTGAAATCAAGGGCTTCTTTCTTGCAAATCTTCTTTGATAGCCTAGCTCTTTCAGAGTCTTTCTCACAGCATATGGCGACATTTCCATGCTGTTGGTAACATCTTTGACGCTCTGACGACGGTTTCTGATGACTTCCATCTTCAGCTCCCCTTTTATTCGCCCATACACTATGCTTCGTCTTCCTGAACGTTGTTACACACGACAATGGTCTTCATAATTAAATTAATTGCTTGACAGTATTATTGAACGTTTGATGATTAACCTTGAAAAAACCTAGCAATTTCTCTGCTTGATTTGTCACACTAATGCCATCCAATTATTGGCTTTCGTTGAAATTCAAAAATTTCCTTACTTCCGCGAACTTTCATTGCAAAATATAAGTCAACTACCGTTCATAGATGAGAGTAGCTTGATACTAACACGGTATTGTCTGAAAAAAGAAGTTACGCTATTACATAAGCCAAAATTGCGGTAATCAAGGGTGGCTACAAACTTATCATAGCCAACAGTATATATTCAAATTTTGGTCCATTATGCTTCTCTGTAAAAGACTTGGAGCCATCTTCCACCAACTGTTATTTAAATAACAGACCAGACTTGGTTCTATTGCTTTGGTTGGAATCCGACTAGCATGAGAAAACTCTCTGTTCAAACCTGACGAGGGCTGTTTTTTATGGAGTCTTCGTTCCAAACGGTGCATCATTTCTCTGTTAAGAATTGGTTGGAAAAGTTTTCCTGGACATACACAAGCCATCACTTCTCTCATAACACCATCTGTGTGGGTAGTCTGCGATATTTGCACTAATCTGTACTAATGGTCACTTAATTCAAGCATCGATAGAAAGGTTCACGATATGTGCGTACACATCTCTAGGTGTCTGTGTTTGTGGATGTCGTTTTTTCACAGATATTCAAGTTCTTCTTGCTTGTTACGGTTTGATTGTGTTAAACCGTTACTAAAATAGTCTCGCTGCTTAAATGGTAATAGTAATTATGAGAATAACTGTTTCCATACAGGAAATATTCGGTATTCTTTGACTAAACTCTTAGATCTTCCTCCATCGCAATTTAAATGGGAGTTCATTAAAACTCACACTTATGGTTTTCGTTTCCGGACGTCGTGTAGGTGTGTTATGATCAGGAACATTGACGAAGTTAATCGAAGCTTAGTAAATAAGAAAGTGTAAATATATCATAGATTTATTTGCTATCTAATACTTTCTGTTTTCCCTCAGATAAATCATGCAGTAACCTTTTGACCTTATCGATATTTCATCATCTTTTATCATTTTGATAGTTTCACCGAAAGTAGAGTTTATCAGAGAGGAACAAAATAATATTCAGACGTCGTCTTTATTCTCATATTCACGACGTTTCGGCCATTGTAAGCTCTGGCCTTCTTCGGGTAATACGCGTTGGAATTTCTAACCAATTCCTTTATCTAGTCTACGGGGCAGACTATTCTAATTCCACATGCCATGCCTTTTCTGGATATTTCAGTTTCAATTAATTCCCTTTAGTAACTCAACTCCTCAATTTTTTGTTCACCTCTGCTGTGACAATATCTTGAACACATAACTCTTTGGCTCAAGTCACTGGATTACTTCAAACAACGCTTTTATCCACTTGTTTATGTCCCCTAGAACAATTTATCCCAGTGGATGAACTAAAGGGTTCGATTCGAAATTCAAACGTGTATAACTTGAAAAAAACCGGAACGTATAACTTCCGAAACGTCGGGAATATGATAATAAGGATGATAGTTCGAACAATGTAAATAGTGTAAATAGTTACAATATCTCGTCTCAGGAATATAGACAGATCCTGAAGAAGGCCGGGGCGTACAACAGCTGAAACGTTATGAATATGACAATAAATATGAGGACAATAGTTCGAACAATGTAAATAGTGTAAATAGTTACAATATCTCGTCTCAGGAATATAGACAGATCCAGAAGAAGGCCGGGGCGTACAACAGCCGAAACGTTATGAATATGACAATAAATATGAGGACAATAGTGCGAACAATGTAAATAGTTATAATACATCATCTCAGAAATATAAACAGATGGATGATGAACTCTGGAGCATACAACGGCCTAAACTTCGTGAATATGACAATAAAGATGAAGACAAGAGTTCGAACAATGTAAATAGTGTAAATAGTTACAATACTTCATCTCAGAAACATAGACAGATATTTGGGGAGAGACAAGTCAGAACGTTCTAACTATATTTCACCAGGATGGAATTATGCTAGGTACTGGACATCTATGAAGACTTAGTAAACACTAGTAGAGCAGATACTTCATTGCCAGAATTAAGGTGTCCCACGAGGTTCTCTTCACACTCAAATCAGCTTCCTGTTTTTATTAAATATCAACCAGGGATTATCCTCACCACAGTATTAAACACATACGCAGCGAATAAACAGATTATTAACGCATCCCCAAAAATCAAAACGATGATAGCCTGGTAGCTGATCTCTTATCTGATCAAGTTCTAACAGCTCAATGGAGAAAACACTGGCTCGTTTCTTTTCACTGCTTCTAAAACCAAGCTAGTATCATTTGAATATCAGCGTTCAGATCCTGAGATTTCTCCAGTCAAGATGAACAGTTACACTCGTTATGAAGTTCCAGGAACGTCTGTTAATTTCAAATTCATTCCAAACTTCAAATGGAACCAATATATGCAACCCATTGTAAAGGTGCTGAAGAAAGGGTCAGCTCATTCTGTTGCACCAGAAATTGTCTGGTTCCTTCTACTATGCTTTTATCTACTATGCAAGATCTAGATTACACGAAACATGCCATACTGCTGAAACTGATCAATAATTCAAAATCGCAACTCTGAAAGAATTCAAAATCATTTACTCTGTGAGGAGAAAACCTACTTCCGACTTTTCAACCTCTTTGTCACAGATAAAACACTATTCTCATGGCAAATTCTCAGATGAACTCCATTCTTTACCTCCACAAGTTCAGACCTTTTTCATAGAGATTACATTCTGCATCCATGGCGTCAAGTCATACTTATTTATTTCTGTGTTCTAAGTGTCGGAAGGGCGTTCTACTCAGATTTATTTTTTTCTCTCAAGAAGTTCCACTTTGTGGAACTTATTTCTTTGTAGAGACTTCCGTGGACACTACAATCCTGATGTCTTCACGTCAAGGACCAATCGTTATCATCATCATTCTTACTTTCTATCACATCGTATTTCATTTATATCATGCACCATTGCTATTTGGAAGGTAACATTCTATCCTGAGTGTTATTATGGAATTTATATGAGAACAACAAACGAGAGGGTATGGTCGGCCATATTAACATGAGTTATTTTTTAGTTGGTATGTTTTCGTGATATTTTAGTTTGTTTTTGGTTTCATCCCCTTCCCCTTGATTGCTTACCATCAATAATTTTTTAAACATCATTTTATACGCAAAAACTTTTGTCATGGTGTGATTTGTAGGTTCCTTGTGTGTATACGGTATTGTGGTATATGTAGGTTTGAATAGTAATGGTCGAGTTTTTGTGGTGGGTATGAAAATTGTAATGAATGAATGGATCGTGAATCTGATTAGCTAGGTATAAGATACTGTCGTCCAGCCTAAACCCATTCCCAAAGAAGTATTTTCATCAATAACCTGGTTGCAACAAAGGGTAAATGGACAGCTTCACCCGAAATATGGCACCAATACTCGATGATTAGGCTTATTAGACACTTATAAAGATAAATTATTGCAAGGTGAGTCAGATATTTACTAAAACCGGAATTACCATTTTTCCAGCACCTTTAACAATAGATCGTATATGTCAACTCCACTTGGAATCTGGGTGAACTTCAGTCGCAATAGGTGTTCAAGACAAGGAGAGAAGAAACGTCCATCATGAGAGGTAAAAGTTTAGATTAGGTATATTTTCATAAAAGCAGTATAAGTCATTGCCATGTGAATTGTAAACTTCTATTCTGAGTGATTTTCGGGATTTATATTGGGGGAAACTTCAATGAGAACAGGTTCCTACTTATACAGGGTGTCCATTGGGGCACCTCGAGGCGGTGTAATGGTTAGCAAGTTTGTCTTGCTAAAACAATTACGACTGAGTAGTGAATTCGATCCTCACTGGATACCCCCTAATTTCGGCCTTGTGCCACTTCTTCAGCTACGCTTGGAAAATCACAATACAGGGTGTCCAAAACATTTTTACATCATTTCCCAGGCCAATAATTTTAGCAGTTCTTGTTGAAATAACCTCATATTTACACAGAATGTATAAAATCAGATCATGATTTTATATTTAATGTTCTATGATTGTTATCTCAATGAGAATCTGCCAGAGAGATGGATCGGGCGTTGTGGAGATGAAAACAGTTGGCTGATGAAATGGCCGCCGCGGTCACCGGACCTGTCCTTGTATGATTTCTTTTTTATGGAGAATTGTGAAGGGACTGGTCCATGTCCCCTCGTCTCCCTGCTAGCATTGATGAACTCAAGCATAGAATCACTTCCGAACTGCATAGTGTTACCGGAAACATGCTACAGCGTGTTTGGCAAGTGCTTGACTACCGACTTAACGTGTGCCGTGTCACAAGCGGTGCAGATATCGAACACTTATGCAATCTGCCCCATAATAAACTTCTGATGTTCAACACCTAAACTATTCGATTTCATTGAGCTAGACTTAATAGTTTTCAAGGTAACTGCTTTTAAAATGATATCGAGGTTTTTGGGACATCTTGTATTTTGAGCCATTTTTATGGGGGAAAAGAGTTATTATCTATTATCAATAATGATACTTTGTTAACTATTTCACAGATTCCAATAGGTTGTATTATATTTCAATCAAAAATCGGGAAAAGCAAGTATACGACTTAAAACGACGGGAATGTTCAAACAGGCAAAATAAAAACTGCTATAAATATCTTGTAATGCAGGAGGGAGATGCGTTCAAAGAGAAAGGTACAAAACAAACAACGCTTGATATAATCCATGTGGATTTCAGCAACGATATAATCGTGTTAAACTCATAATTTATTTATACTCGGCTATTTGTCTTAGTGGCCAATCATCGTGATTCTAAGAAACAGGGAAATAAAGACATTAACTACAAATAAAACGAACGTCGGGCAGAAGTGATAGAAGGAGAAATTACGCAAAACAAACTCTATTTAAATATTGCACACGAAATACAAAATTGTGTAGGGAAATCTATCAAGGGTCTCTTGTTAATTAGGACAAAAATGTTCAAGATTTCACGTGTAAACAATGTTCACACACTATCGAACAGGTAAATATAATTTTATCAATATATATATATATATATATATATATATATATATATATATATATATATATATGTGTGTGTGTCTGTTTCATTAAATAATATAGACAAGTTTTGTCTTTTTATTTGAAGTAATTAATTAAAAATTGCTGCTTAAATATACACTATATATGTGTGTGTGTGTCTGTGTGTGTGTTTGTCTGTGTGTGTGTCTGTGTAGAGAGAGAGAAACAGAGAGACAGGCAGATACAAGGGTAGCAGAATATGATATGAAAAGACTGGAATAGATAGCTAGATGTATATATGAACAGACATAGATAGATAGATAGATAGATAGATAGATAGATATGAACAGACTGCAATAGGTAGTTAGAAGTATAAATGGATATGAATAGATAGATAGATAGATAGATAGATAGATAGATAGATATGGAAATGCTGCAACAATAGATAGATAGATAGATAGATAGATAGATAGATAGATAGATAGATAGATGTGTCAATATGAACGGAGATAAGCAGATACACACATAAGAATAGACTGAAATGGACATTGTGCTTTTCGTAAAGTAGTTGTGGCAGCATCCATACCGTTGCACACTTAGGCTAAGGTAAGCTTTATCAGAATTTATATTTTTTTCTTTCTTCCTAGTGACTTTATTTTGCCGATTAGAAGTTGTACCGTCGAAGTTAATTAACTTTATAGGAATGTATTCAAACATGCCAATTTTGCTTTGTTTCAGTGTGTGTGTTGACACAAAATTTGTATCATTGTCATTTTCATTTTGTCATTTTTGACAAATATCAGTGACACAAAATATCTACTTCTTATGGCAGAAGATTGACAGATATTTAGATGAGATAGAAAGCCAAATAATTTATCTCTATAGATTATAATATACACGATCCTAATATCTTTTTAATGAAATGGTTTTGAATAATCTGAATTTATTCCAATAGACGAATGTAAGAATTGTGAGATTCAATCAAACAATGTTTTGTTTGTTTGTAGATCTCATATTAACAAGTAAGGTGTTTGGGGGGGGGGTAATGGTTAGAGGCAGTGGAGAACGAATCGTAGAACCAATGTCGAATCGTGATTGAAGATTATTACATTTACTTGTACTTGAGTTAGGTCCTATTCAATGTCTTATTGTTTTGAAGGCCAACGACAGTACGTGCTTTGAAGATTGGTCCCATCTCTGTCATGATGGTTTTAACAAATGAGCCGTCGGAAAAAAATGGCTTATTACGTCGTTATGTCTACAGCGCAAATAGTGATAATTTCCGCATCAATAATTGGCCGTTTATGAACTCTTCACAATTTCCTATATTTCTTGTAGCCTTTAGTAATGTTTGTCATATTACTAACCCTCCCACTCGTTTGTTTTTTGTGCATTTAAAAAAAAGCTTCTGGTGCATATTGATCTCCTTTTTAGATAAAGGTGCCGCAGGATGGGATCGACCTCAATCCCGTCCAATAACAAATGACAAATCGACCATGGTGAGATTCGAACCCGGGTTTTACGATCAGAAAAGCGAACATTCTAAACACTCGGCCACATACATACACAGAGTCAAAAATATTTTGTGAAGTCGACCGAAAAATATGAGTGTTTTGTTTTTCTTACAATATTGAGTCAATTGCTTCGTCCACCGCAAGAAACATTGGCTCCCTGTGTCGCGCCAGGAAATTTTTCTCCTTGGAATCTATCCTTCAGATCTACAAATCAACAATTCGCCCTTGCATGTAGTGTTACTGCCATATATGGTCTGGAGCCCCTTCTGTTTGCCTCGGGGTTCTTGATAAGATACAGAAGCGGATATGCAATATAATTGGCCCTGTTCTGGCATCTCGTCTACAGTCGCTCTCTCACAGACGTGCCGTCGCCTCTATTTGTCTTTTTTTACAAATACTTTCATGGTAATTGCTTCGAGGGGCTGCATTCGCTGGTTCCCATACTTCATGAATTCAAGCGCCCTACGAGGCTGACATCCCGCTCTCACCCTTTCACTGTCGAAACTGTTAAATGTAGCCGTCTCTTCTACTCCAATAGCTTCATATCTCGCACCTCTCGCCTGTGAAACTCCCTTGCCTATTCCAGTTTCCCTGGGAGCTATAATCTCCAACTATTTAAATGTAATGTCAATCGACATCTTCAGCTGTCTTGATCTATCCACTATCCTTCTCCTCATCCTTTCCTCTATCACTCCTATCTGATCTGATCTTGCTTCTGTAGCCCCTTGCGTCCTAGTGGCTTCCCGCCTTGCTTGGGGTGAAACGCTTAAAAGAAAAATCAGTTTGAATCTAAGCTTTTGAACGTTCAGATAAAATTTATACGGAAGCTGTTCAACATTTATAATGTTGTTTGATTATTCGTTCTTTCTCTCTATCTCTTTGTCTCTCTACTTGCACAGACACACATTCACCCTCTCTCTCTCTTTCTCTTTTCTTTCTCACTTTTCCCTTCTATCTCTATTTTGTTCTCTTACACGCTCTCTCTGTCTTTCTCTCATCTACACCCACACACACAAAAAGATACATACACACATTATGTCTATTTCTTTTTAGGTCAGGTTCATGTGTGCCACGCAAATAATTCACTAATATCACATGCTGAGCTGTTATGCCATCGCCAGTGATGTGACCAAGTACTTTCGCAGCGGGAGAAAGACAGTCCTATTTCCATGAGTGTTTTACAGGATTCATTTCCGATATTTAATATTTTTAAGGAACTGTTCTTAACTTACTAAATCATGATATTCGATATTTTTTAATTCATAAGTTGATGAACAACAAACCCAAATATACCGTTTCATAATAATATGAACCTGGAAAATTATACGCCTCAGCTTAATCTCTAAGTAGTCACTTACATCATAAGAATACTCTGACAGATAGATAGATAGATAGATAGATAGATAGATAGATAATAAACATTCTGAAAGAGATTAATATATGTGAACAGGCAGATTTAGATAGATAGATAGATAGATAGATAGATAGATAGATAGATAGATAGATAGATAACGAATAGCTATACATGAGTGAATGAGATAAAAACACATTCGGATGACATATATATATATATATATATATATATATAGGATGAAATATATATAGGATGATATATATATATATATATATATATATATATATATATATATATATATATATATATATATATATATATCTTAGGCTGTCAGTCATTGCTGGCGACGACGCTGTCCTTCCATCTCCGTTCGTGTTCTGTGGTCTGCTAAATGAGATAGCAGCCTGATCCGCAAACGACAAGTTCTCGGGAACAGGTAGAAGGTCATCATGTCCGGTGCAGAATTGGCAGGTTGCAGATGACGCTGGCGTCGTCTCCCCTTGAGTGCTCCTCATCTCTCCTTCTCGAAGTGCGCCACTCCGAGGACGCAGAGAGACCGACGGCCGATCCGAAACCTCGCGTGGCTCTCCAATTGTTTTGGGTCAATATTGTAGGAGACAAAAGCACGCTTAAGATGGTCTCCAAATCGGTTCTTTGGGCCTCCACGTGCGCGGCTGCCGATTTCGAGGCTTCCATAGAATACATTTTTTGGGGATGCGACAGCGCGATATCCGTACATGTCATCTCCAACTCAACGTAGAAGGCGTTGTCGGATTTTGGCCTCGATGCTGACGACCTCCGCACGTTGAAGAACCTCGATGTCGGGGAATTTACTCCTCCAAGTATCGCGCTAGATTCACTGAATGCAGAGTATGTGGAATGTTTCAAGCTGGTTTATTTGTTGACGATGCAGAATCCACCATTTACAGCCGTAGAGCATTGTTGAAACATAAACAGCTCGATAGACAGCGACTTTGTTGTTGAGTCGGAGGTTGCTATTAGAGAAGACCCGACCAAATGAGACCGCATTGACTTTTCCTCTAAAATTAAATGAATCAAGTTACATGTCTTTAAAGAAGTAAATTATATGTTTCTACCTTTGCATACAATTATGCAAAAAGTTCAATCAAAATGAATACAAAATAACTATAATTTCAATTAAAGCAAATATATATTTTCTTTTCATCAAAGAATGTACCACGATCATTTATTAGTGCAGACTAAATTCTTGGCATACTTTCTAGTAACTTGTAAATGTATGTTTATTGAACTGATTCCCAAGCTATATATGAATGTGTAAACAACTATCGCTTAATCTTTGGCAGTTCACTTCAAACTTTACGATCGATTTAGGCTCCGCCTTATTCAGTTGGTGAAATATCCAGAGACTAATGTTTCCAAGTCATGATTTGCAAGATTCACTATCTTTTTTTCAGTTTAGATACGTTTGTACGCAGTTTTGAGCTGTATTTTGAATCATTATCTTGTTGCAAAAGAAAAATTTGTCCAATAATGCGACGGTCAGAAAGACCTGCATGCCTCTGCAATATTGAGTGGTGCCTTTCTTTTTGCATAATGTCTTTAATTTGTACAAAGTCTCCATACAACTCATATAAAACTTTACTATACCCTTACAGCACCACCATCATGGTTAACGGTTGGCACAATGCAATTTTCACTCATTCCTTCAGAAGGTGTTCATCTGACAAACACTCTTCGTTTACATGCAAGAAACCTGAAATTTGAACTCATCAGAGCATAGTAGCTTTTTCCAATCGTCTAAATCCCAATCCTTGTGCTGTTGTCCCCATTTTAGTCTTTTCAATTTATTTGCTTTTTTAATAGAGGTTCCTTAACTCACACGCATCCTTTAAACCCAACAGAAATAAGTCTTCTCATAACAATCATAACAGATATTGGATATTTATCTGTAGAACTAAATTCAGCATTTTCTTGGGGAACCGTTTTTTTTTCTGTTCCTTTTGCTTGGCAGGATCAAGTGTCTTTCCTCCACAATAAATGTTACTCAGGGTATCCTAGATTTTTTCTGTTAATATTTGCGCCGGTTTTTGCATATCGCTGCAGACCATAATGCACCCCAATTTTTGATATCTGCAATTTTCTAACAATCTGACGTTCGGAATACACTTGTATAGAAAGAATGCCCACTTGGACTCTTTTTTCAATACTAATCTGTATAGTTTTTTTTTGCCATTTTAACTGTTTCTGAAAATTAATTTCAATCACACTTTGGTCTAGATTGAATTGAACCTCTGCCAAGCAGTGGAGTTGAAATATTTGTACATTTCTGATCTACAGTTCAGAAATGGTATTAATAGGTTGTAAGAAAATTTCCAAAGCTTATGCAAATAAATTTATGTTTGTAGAAAGATTTGTTTGAATTTTATATTAGGGTCTGCACAATATTAATATAATAAATATACACAAGTGAATTTATTTACCCAAATGTGCAAAATAACTTTTTATGACCTTTGAGAAACAATTCAGTGTTGTCCCAAACATTTGATCGGTAATATATATATATATATATATATATATATATATATATATATATATATATATATATACATGAATTATTCACACAAAACTAATTCAAAGGTTAATGATTTAAATGGCGAGACATCCATCATCGCAAACAATTCAAATAATATACAAAAACCTCCGAATCCGTTATGAATGAAATGACCCTTGTTTCTGCCGTATTAGTTCTTATTTTTACTACAAGCTTTCGTCTGTTCCTACAGACATCTTCAGGTATAGAATAGATGTTGTTCTTGTTTTTTCTCTTAGTAATAAGAGGACAACGAAAATATATGTATTGTTGTATTCGAAAATGCTATTGAAAATGAGTTATTTTTTTTTGGAACGCGCAGAAGCAACGCTGAGTTTGATTTTGAATTTTCAAAGGTTGTGCGTTCATATAAAATATGGTGATGAACAAATTTTTTACTGGTAAATTTTTCTGTCAAAGTGGCATGAACTATATTGTTCAATAATTACAGTAATGTCGCACTTATTATCCAAAAGTCGCACTTGGATCAGTTATTTAAATTACGATAAACGTGCAATCAATTTACAAATACATGAATTATTCACACAAAAACTAATGCAAAAGCTTAAAAAAAAAAAAAAAAAGGATTCGGAGGTTTTTGTATATTATTTGAATTGTTTGCGATGATGGATGTCTCGCCATTTAAATCATTAACCTTTGCATTAGTTTTTGTGTGAATAATTCATGTATTTGTAAATTGATTGCACGTTTATCGCAATATATATATATATATATATATATATATATATATATATATATATATATATATATATACATTGGCGAGAAACTCACATTCATTTTTATAGGCTGACATCATCAGTCTGATTCTTCGTTGCCATTATCATTACAGCTTTGTTAGAATTCTAACGTTGCGGCATCGCACGCCCCAAATTTATATATCTAACTGTCAATAAATAACATAATTTAAAAAAAAAAAACTCTTTCAGTCTACACTACACATATTTCGTATTTGTATTTGCCTGTGTATGGGAAAATTGTTTCCGGAAGATGAACATTTTAAATTATCGAGAGTCCTTGGCCTGTCACTTCCATCTGACAACAACTCATATCTAAGGATCGTATTATTCAAAGAATTGATAGTAAGTTAATGTCTCATTAAATCTTGTTAGTGAAATGACTTCGTCATTAATCACATTAGCATTGCTAATTAATTCTTTGTATAAATTTATCTGTATTACATATATATATATATATATATATATATATGTGTGTGTGTGTGTGTGTGTGTGTGTGTGTGTGTGTATAAATATATATATGTGTGTGTGTATGTGTGTTATCCTTGTATCTGTTTATGTTTTATTTTTGAGATGAGGTATCGTAATTACTTACATTATTTACATTTTTTATTTACATTATTTAAATTGTTCGTACAAAGGCCGGAACGTGAATATGGCAATAAAGATGTGGACAACCGTCGGAACAATGGAAATAATGTTATCCTAGTTTGTTTGTATCTCATCCATATATGCTTATTCACTATCGCAGTCTACCGCTATCTATCTATCTATTTATCTATCTGTTAGACTCTTCATATCTATCATAATCTATTCCTATCTATCTATCTATCTATCTATCTATCTATATATATATATATATATATATATATATATATATATATGTGTGTGTGTGTGTGTGTATACATATCAGTCTCTTCATATCTATCTATCTATCTATCTATCTATCTATCTATCTATATATATATATATATATAGATATATATATATGTATCTATATATACCACAGTCTCCCCTATCTATCTATCTATCTATCTATCTATCTATCTATCTATCTCTCTCTCTCTCTCTCTCTCTCTATATATATATATATATATATATATATATATATATATATCAGACTTTCATATCTATCAGTCTATCACAATCTGCATCTATCTATCTATCTATCTATCTATCTATCTATCTATCTATCTATCTATCTATCTATCTATCTAAGTTTGCCTGTTCCCACATATTCATCTAATTCAGTCTGTTCATTATCTATATATCGATCTACCAAGGTATCTATCTCGATTGGTTCGCTTTCTACCCAAAAGGAAATTCTTTCATCATTTTTCCCATCGAAAAGAGATGAGATTCATAATTAGAAAGTAAGGCAATTTAATTTTCTGGAAACTGATATTTATTTAGTTTCATCAGTTTTAATCGAAGGCGAGCATCGTTTTTTTGTTTTTGTTTTTTTTTCGGACGCAATATAATCAGTATATTCTCCACTCATCATTAAATGGTTTGTTAGACTTTCCTTAAAGAGATTTACTCAGACGTACACATAAGAATATACAGAGCACGGCAGATATACTGCCCACATTTACCTCCCAGAAATGCCTCCCACATAATGGTAAGACATTAGTAGCGATGGTGTCTTCTTCTAGATAATATCATCGTATTATGTGGGAGCTATTTCTCTCGCACCCTGTAGAATAAAGTCAATCTTTTTCAGAACGTGTTTGCATTCTTTGTATTTACAAAACACTGACCCTGTTTTGAGTCCTGCTATATACCTAGATTTTGAAGGTTGTTTTCAAAATTTATTGACTAGCATATTTTTAAGGAAAATCACCCGAAACACGGCGGGAGTGCCAGTAGCAGGGGTTATAGATGACATAGAACAAGAGTAAAGAGGCGTGTTTGAGGAAAGGATACAGATAAGGGCGGGGAACAAGCTCAGGGTGTCAGATGTCGATTGACATTACACTTGAATATTTGAAGGTTATAGTCATCGGGGAAGCAAGTAAAAGGAAGGGATTTTTCAAGGACGGGAACTGCGGGAGAAGAAGCTCTTTGAGCAGAAGGGACGGTTACATTTAACCGTTGTTGACAGTGAAGGGGGGGCGAGATGACAGTCTGGTAGCTCACTTAAATTTATGCAGTCTGTGGACAAGTAGCTCGTCGAAATAGTTGCTGTGAAAATCGCATATCTGTGGGATTGCAATCGTAGACTAGATGCTAGATCAAGACCTATCATCTTGCATATTCGTCTCTGGATTTTGTCGAAGACCTCGAGATGTACAGCAGGAGCACCAGACATTATATGACAGCAATATTCATCAATTCAAAGAATGAAACAAAATACTGGGCAAGCTCTCCAAATAATGCGTGGTATTTATTTAGACAGAGAAAAATATCACCTCTGGATACAGCCAGTTTTTAACTAAAACCCTATTTTGGCATTTAGTTATTGCTGTGGATTATGCGTTTTCTCCGAGCGATGAACAAAATCTGCCTTCCGGTTTCATCACGTTCACCCAACGGTCCCCATGCGATTACCGAAGTTAAACAACGTCGAGCCCGGCCAATATTCTTAATGGGTGACTGCCTGGGAATACCAGATCTTAGAAGGTTGAATCTGCATATGGTGTAATGGATAATGGCCGGGGATTGTTAATCGGCGAGTCGAGTTCCAATTCCAGTTGTATCCGTTATATTTACTTACGCATAAACACCCTTGAGAAAATTATGAATCCACGCCTTTTCCAACACCCACCCACCAGCAGCCGGTTAATTAATAAAACTTGTATCACTAAATGATTATTATCTAAAAAAAATAAAAATTAAAAAAAATCTCATAATCTAGAAATAATTCCTGGCTTTAAATAACCTGTAAAATGTTGAAATACCATAGAAAACAAATCAATTATGAACAAGAACTGCATCCCAGGTTCGGAAATACAAACCGACCTGAGGAGGTGATCCACTTTTTGAAGCAGTGATGCTGAAGTGCACTCCCCTCTCCCCACTGAAATGACCTCACATCAACTGTCTAGTCTCCCTAAAAGTTCATCAATCGACGATGAATATCAATGGAAGAATTTTTGGTTTTCTTTTTTTTGGCATAGAGGCATTCAACAACTAATACAAGCTTCCTACGCACTTCCATATTACAGGCGATTTGACTAGATTTCTATACATTTTTTATAGACCTCTGACAAAGCAAAAGTATCATATTTTCTTGGCGGGAACATTCAACCTTTATTTCCACCCCACCAACATCCACTTCTGACGCCATGGGTCAACTAATAAAATAGGGGGCATATCTTTCAGAAAGTTCGATGAAAACATTTTAATCTAATTCACCGATTTTCTCACTATTTGTCATCATGCCACAACTAGTTATGCTTAACATAGTATTTATCTGAACAGCTACGAGGCTGAGATATAAAATTTATGATGGCTTCAGCGGTCATATATCGACCTTCGGTAAAATCCAATTGTTCAGGTGATTTCCGAAGTAAACCTATGCTCTCCAGTTAAAATGTTGGTACCAGACAACATTCGCACGTGCATTTTCCACAATTAGATATTGTGTTACTCGAATGTAACTATAGCAAATATAATACGCCTCCTTGTGTGTAAACCCTCTCTCTTCAGGGTTTTGCAACACATCTATTTATCATCTCACAGTTGCGGCTCTGTCTATGGGTAGAGTGCACTCAGGGGCAACACCGTCAAAGGACAGAGGCGCAACTGAGAAAAATTATACTGAGAGGTGTCCAGCTTTGGGGAACGGCTGGCCGATGTCGCGCGGTCTCATTGCACCAGAATGAGGGATAGGTGCTCGCACGGAGGCCAGTGCAACCCACGGTTGCGGAAGGTGCGGGCTGTGGGCAATTTTTCTTCCTGGTCCGGGTGTACGCGCTCGGCTCCCCGCCTTAAAAAAGACCTTGTGTCACACCTCGTCTTAGTGGGTAGACAGAGTATATACCTATTACGCATCCCCATGGCGTAACGCATAGCAAAGAAAAGTACTGAGTACTATTCAACATTTACTTGGTTTTGTACGATATTGAGCTAGTGCCAGACCAAATTAACATGAATAAATATCTGTACAAGTAGCTGAACTACAACTCCTGTTAAAAGTATGGAATCATTACACGAAAAGGTGTTCACCTTCATTCATATTTATAACTGAAAAACATAATGGCATGTTTTACGAGAGTTGGTTCGCGTTGAAACACCAGTCTTTATTAGTTAAGCAACGTCAAGCCTCGTCGGGTACCTAGAGGGGTGAGCGCTTGGGAATACCAGGTGCTGTAAACTTGGATATTTGATGTGCGTGTGTTGCAATGGATGGTGTTAAATTAGAAGTCGGTTAGCTTATATCAAATTCCAGTCAGGTTCGTTACATTTATTTAGGCGATCATTAATCGAAAGACGTAATCGTCCAAGCGTGTCACATCGTTCCTTAACAACACGTATTAGATAATGACCCATTTCTCTGAAGCCTAGAGGAAGGTCTTTAGTCCAAGAAAGGTCTTTCACAGGCTGAGAAGGGACTAATCACAGAGAAGATGCAAAATATTTTGATCTTATAGCTAAACATTTTGGCCTAAGGAAATATACCTTAAACCAGCCGATTAGACTATTTATTGGTATTTTTTTCCAAGCCATGCATATTAAAATATTATGGAATAGTCAAATACAGAGCAAAAATTATGGATGGTTCTTGTATTTTGCATTAATAAACAAAATGACCAACATAAGCCTGGATATGCAAATCGGTCTTCAGTTAAAAGAGAGTTTCTACTGACCTCAGCCCATAGCTAGAAGAATGGTTTGGTTTATTTTGTTTTACAGCATATCAACCTTAATGAGTTATTTAATGCCGACATTTTAAGATAGATTTCTATGAATACAATATTTATTCTTTGGTTTATATTGGTTTGGTTTATTTTGTTGTACAGCATATCAACCTCAGTGGTTTATTTAATGCCGTCAACATTTTTAGGATAGATTTGTATAAATACAATATGTATTCTTTGGTTTAAATTGGTTTGGTTTATTTTGTTTTACGGCATATCAACCTTAATGGATTATTTAATGCCGACAAAAATTTTTATTGCTAGCAATATTTTGTTTTGTCAAAAATCTCTTTCTGGTAATATATTACCTTCAACATTGTATTGCTGGTAATAGTTAAATATTTGTCTAAAACTGGGACCCTAGCACGTGCTACCAACCTGGTTCAGGGTGAACCTGGGGATACTAGAAATTAAGAGGTTGTTCCACGCTCCTCAAAACCTCCTGATCAGAGGCGTTGCTGCTGGACATAGTTTAACGTCTTACCCAGGACGCGGATGTAGTCTAACGGTCTTACCCAGGACGAAGCTAGTTGAATGGAAAAAGGGCTGCAAAAAAAAAAAAAAATGTCAATTTGTCGTGGTTAGTATATGGAGTTTCAGGGATACATAAAAGCATTATACTTCTTTTCTGTTCAAAATATTTTCAGGGCGTAAACGATCATGACTCTCCACAATGTCTTATCTTTAGTTGCTTTAAGGAAATTTTAATATATTATCATACATCTTTACACATGTCCTTCCATATATTCACAGAGATTCATTAACTCTCTCATTCAATGACTTTCCCCTATTTCGCTTGGCTTCAGTATGCTACGTGAGTGTTAAAATGTCCTACCGTCATGTTGAGGTAGCCTTTATTACTAAATTAAAAAAATACGCAACTCTAGTTTTGTTTTGTCATTTTCGAATCTAAATTTACGAGCTTTATTTTTATATAAGAAACATAATCAATGTAATTTCTATATATATATATATATTTTAATCCAAACTTATTTCTTATGACTATAATTTCCTTTTAATTGATACAATACAGATGTGTTCTTTTCCTAGACTCGTTTCTACGGCTGGATTGACCTGTCTCTCCTACTATATATATAAATACATAACTTTCCCAAGGTTATTTGTGCGAAAATGAATGCGACGAAATCAACCTGAATTCGAAATCGCTTCACTGACTTCTTTTTCCGAGTCGCTAACCATGACACCAGTTTTACGAATTTTCCGTTAAATAAAATACCTTTTTTTTGTTAACCGTTTCGTTTGTTTCAATTAACACTAGGATGGCCGAGGTCTCGTTTTCGACACCTTCAAATTTTCAGCAAATTACTATGGAATAACTAGTTTTGGTTCGATGCTGAGGCTTATGGACAATTATTGAATTTTAGCAAAGATGCTTAACAGACTTAATTCTTTAAAAAATATTCAGTGGAATAGCTGATATTTTAGGTTTTACCTTGAATGGCCGAGGTGTCGTTTTTGACACCTAGGCTATTTATAAGGTAAATGCATTGAAAAATGTCTCACAAGCAATAATACTTGTGTTTATGTCCCCTATCTATCTAATCTATCTATCTATACACACATAATTTACACACATGTATATATATATATATATATATATATATATAATCACTTTCTTTCAGTATGAGGTATACTAATATTTGTGAATTTCTTTTCAGACTTGTTATTCCTGACTTGAATATTGAATATATTAGAGAATGGCTGCTTCATGGCGTAATGGAAATAAAGATGTCTATACTGCAGAAGAAGCACTGAATATTCTCTTCCAGTCAGAAGATGAAGTTTCAAGTGATGATAGTGACAAGAAGTTTTTACCGCAAGAAGAATTTTCTTCAAGCTCGTCAGATTCTGATACTCTCAAGATGGTGAAGATGAATCCACTAGACAAGCAAGTACCTCTTCAGATATACAGGCAAGCACCTCCGCAAATAGAAATACTATCATAACACGGCATTGGATTGCCTGGGAACGTCTATCATCATCCCGGAGAGGAAGATATAACCAAAGTCAGGTATTGAAAGGTACTCCTGGTATTTCAAAAACTATGAAAAATATAGCTGCAGAATCCCCATATTCTGCTTGGAGAATCTTTATTGATGAAACTATTCTACGGAAAATTCATAAATGCACAATCAATGAAGGGAGAAATCATGATAAAAGCTTTGTGTTATCCTTAGAAATGTTGGAGGCCTACATTGCTTTCACATATGCAAGGGGAGTGTACGGAAAAACTCACAACGCAGATTTTTTGTGGAATAAAACCTATGGACCAAAAATATTCGGAGAAACCATGTCTAGAAATGATTACAAGAAAATACAAAGATTTATTAGGTTTGGCAACAGAAGCACAAGGTCAGAGAGGATCAAAAGTGACAGATTTAGTCACATCAGAGAAATTTTTGACTTATTTGTTGAAAATTGCAAAGGTGCCTATATACCAACATATAGTTTGACAATTGACGAACAGCTATTGCCCATGAAAAACAGGTGCCCAGTCATTGTATTTATGCCAAATAAACCAGATAAGTTTGAAATTAAATTTTGGTTCCTTAAAGAGGTAGAAAACAAATACATTGTAAATGTGATCCCCTACTTAGGAGCCATGGAAAAGGAATCAAGATTAGGGGTTCCCTTAGCTGAACATGTTATGCTAAGCCTTACTGAAGTAGTGAAGAACAAAGGCTATAATGTAACAACAGATAAGTTTTTTTTACATCTTATGTAGTTGCAAGGAAACTGCGAGATAAAGCCACTTCAATTGTCCGTACTGTGAGAGGAAACAGCAAGCATCTGTCGAAAGAAATGACTTTACAAAAGGGGAAAAAGTATGAATCCAAATGTTATTTTCAAGATGAAAGTGAATGCATGTTTGTGAATTATCAATGCAAGGCTAATAAAAATGTGTGCCTCTTATCAACAATGCATAGTTCTCCTACAATTTCGGAAGGTGAGAAGAGGAAACGAGCAGTCATTGATTTCTATAATGCTAATAAAGTAGGAGTAGACGTAGTCGACCAAATGCTCCGAAAGTACAGTATACGTTGGGCTACAAGACGTTGGCCCCTTGGTGTCTTTTGTAATATACTGGATATGGTAGTTATAAATACATGCATTATATACAAACTTGCACCAGGGAGATCAATTAGTGGGAAGGATTTCATTTTGGAGCTCATTGAGAGTCTTAGGCGCGCTTATGTTCAGAAGCAAAACTTACCGAATCCTGCAGAGGTGCCCTCCACAAGCTCTTCATTACCTAAGAAACGTCGCAAGTGTCAGGGTAGAAAATGTTCAAATGCTACGATTACTGTTTGCCAAGGATGCAAAAAACCTACTTGTGGCAAATGTGCAAAGGATGAAACTAGGGTACTGTTAGTAACATGTAAAGATTGTTGAATCTAAGATATTGCTAAATAGTTGGTCCTACAGGATTGTAGAAAGAATGTTATAGCCTACTTGAAAAAGATGTCTAATGTTGTGTAATAATAATATTCTTTAATAAACTAGGTATTGCAAACATATGAGTAATTTCATTAAACATTTATGATTATTTTTCATGCCAAATATTAAAAAACAATCATAAGGTGTCGAAAACGACACCTTGGCCATTTTATATATATATCAAAGGAGCTGGCCATCCTAGTGTTAAGAATCTTGTTTTGAAATAAGCATTCTGGTTGGTAAATGGTAACTCATACTATATTTCCATACGTTCACGGTCATGTTTTAATGTCGCCTTTTTTCCAGACGAACTAAAACAGAGAATTTCTGAACGTTGTTTTATAACAAGTGAATCTAAGCTTTATTTAGTCATTCGACCGATTGTCAAAAATAGAAAAATGAGTAATAAATAATCACAAGTGAATTATCGTTATTAATATAATTCTTGTACTTAGTTTACACGTACGTTACATCTTGGAAGAATTTGCGTCTCCTACCCACAAATTTAGTTTGTCTGTCCACTGTTATAAATGCTTAGTAGCGTAGCATCAAAGTAAGTTGTTAAACACTTTTTAAACTTCCGATGAGCCTCATTCTGGGATGCGTTGAAGCTGGATATATAAAAGAAAGAAAGAAAGAAGAAAAAAATGAACTTTTGACAGGCCTGTATATTGTTCTCTCTCATTAGTTCTTTATCATATATTCTCAGATACCATAACCCATGGTAACTTAGTGCCTTTATTGCCTTGCTTCTGGTGAAATGATTAAAAATATAAGGAAGAAAATAAATATTAGTAGTAGGAACGCCTCTCCTCTACTAGTGAAATTTACACCTTTCTTTTCCTTATCACATGTAAAATAATGTTTAAAAAAAATTAAATAAATAAGGATGGTTCATTTATCAACTATATAAACAAATTAGCAAATATAAGGCATTTAAATTTCATAATATTATTTAAATCACGTTTAATATATTCACTCCATGCCAATATGATAAATAAACGATGAGTATAATACATGACACGTAAAACTTACAGAAAAATAATGTAATAAAAATATAATAAAAAATAATTAATAATAAGACATAATGAATCAATATTGAATCAATAATAAGTAATATAAGTAAAAATAATTAAATAAATAACCATAAATATTAATCACTTTCCTTATTTTTTGTATATTTCATCGTTTTCTTGGGACGATAAAAACAAGTCCATTTACTTAGACAGACAGCCTTTTTGTTGTGGTTATTATTATTATTATTATTATTATTATTATTATTATTATTATTATTATTCTCATCATCATCATCATTATTATTATTATTATTATTATTATATTGAATCGGTCGTGGTACTGTTGTGTCGATGTCTTCAGTCCCTGAGAATATACTTCTTGTCAAATGACAACATGGACCTCAGGCAAAAAGTACTTTTCGAAATATGCTTCTTTCTTATGTGCCGCCTCCCCTCTGGCCGGAGACGATCTTTACTCTCCACAATTTCCTGTCCTTTGCAGCTTTTAATAAATTTTGTCTTTCTGCTATTTCTCCTAAACACTATTCCGTTTATCCACTTACTCAAGTCCACTACGCATGTTATGCATTGTTTCCTTCTTTCCCTGTTGCCTTCAATGTGACCAGTTAGCATCAGATTTTCCAATCCTTCTTTCCTCACTATGTACCCTAAAAAGGTCAACTGTCTCTTCCTGATGCGAATTATAAGTTTCCTTTTTGTTTCCATTGTCTCTAAAACATCTATATTGCACAAATATTCGGTCAATGGCCTCCTCAGCATGCCTTCTCTAGAACCTTAATTCTGTAGCTTCATTTCTCTTCTTCAGCTTTGAGAAGATTGTCCAGCATTCACTGTCATATAGGAGGATAGATATCACGCAATAATTCAATACTCTATTCTTTGGTTCTAACGAAATCTTTCTGTGCGAATACATTTTGGTTTTCCCAATGCACGGCTTTGCCCGCTCACTTAAATCATTTCGCAGTACGCGATAAAAAATCTGCCTTATTTTGAACGATATAAAAAATTACTGCCTTATTGGGTACAGTATTTAAATAATACTGTACCCAATAAGGCAGTAATTTTTTTTAACGTTCGCAAAGTGTATTTTATACCATGTTGCCCGACATATTCCTTAAACTTCAGTGGAATGGAGTCGAATGACCCAATCACTACCGGAATTACCTTAATACTTTTTTCCGGCATTTCACACAATCTGACAAAATCAACTCTCAGGTCAGAGTATTTTTTTTTTTTAAGCGTTTCACCCCAAACAAGGCGGAAAGTCA
The DNA here is from genome assembly GCA_903632075.3 of Acanthosepion pharaonis. Taxonomy (NCBI): domain Eukaryota; kingdom Metazoa; phylum Mollusca; class Cephalopoda; order Sepiida; family Sepiidae; genus Acanthosepion; species Acanthosepion pharaonis. Next base: position 1,908,198 of record CAHIKZ030001635.1, on the reverse strand, counting down.
CTAGGACGCAAGGTGTTACAGAAGATTTGGAACAAGATCAGATAGGAGTGATAGAAGAAAGGATGAGGAGAAGGGTAGTGGATAGATCAAGGCAACTGGAGATACAGATGCCAGTGAGAGAGAGAGTACCGGGAACCCCTTCCTAAACAAGAAACAAGGCGTAAGCCTCTACTCATGTTCAAGAGAAGGGGGAGGAGTGTTGACCGGGCGGTAGGAAGGCCTACCTACTCCTATTGAATCTGATCTTTTGTATTTGCTGTGATGCTACATTGTATTAAACGGGTATGGCCACATCAATTATTTGGCATTCATTTTCAGTTGTAGTGAGGTCGACTATTCCTACTATTAATGTCCACTAACACGATCTAATTGAAAGTCATCATTCCAGAGTATCTTTGATATGCCTTCTCCTTCCATTAATTATTATTAATATCATTATTGTTATTATTATTATTTTCTTTGATTTTTGGTGTATACTTATTTCTTTCCGGGTCCCGACCAGAGACCTAAAGTCAGAAATGGCATTATGACTTTTTCCACTAATCATTTTGCATTAAAAAAAAATCACACATATTTTACATAGATAACGCTCTTTGTGAGGTGTGGGCTGTACTTGTGAGAAATTCTTTTTTATTTCTTTAAAGCACGGGCTACCAGAAATCATCTTCAATGTGTCTATTGGAATATTTTCCAATCAATCTGAGGGTTCCAACTACAACAGGAATTGTTATTGTTCTCATGTGCCACATATCCGTGATTTTGATTTCAAGTTCCTTTTATTTTGATAGTTTTTGAAGATACATTAGAGTCTGATGGGACCGCCATGTCAATAAGTAGGTACATTTGGTCTGGCTAACATAGATTTTCAGTATATGTGATTGGTAGTTTCTATTTAGCAAGCATTGGTCCTGTGCAGCAAGAATAAAACGTTCGGTTTCTGCTTTTAACCCTGCACTACGTTGCCACTGATGGGTACGGGGTTTGTCTACATCAATTTGTTTGATACGAGCAGAGAATTGACCGTGAAGCGGTTTATTTTGCTATCGTTTCTGTATTTGGTCTATTGCATTGGCCTTTTTTTAAAAGTATTTTGTAGTTGCAGTCGGTGTATTATGCTTTACTTGCATTTCTTCACTCATTTTAAAATTGTTGACTTCCTTTATTACAAAATAATAATAATAATAATAACAATAATAATAATAATTATTATTATTATTATTATTATTTTTATTATTATTATTTTTATTATTATTTCCTTTGATTTCTGTTGTATATGTATTTTCTTCCGAGTCCCAACCAGAGACCTAAAGTGAGAAATGACTTCATGATATTTTCCACTGATCATTTTTGTAAAAATAAATCAAAAACATATGATCACACACATTTTATATAGATAAATGACTTCAGTGTGAAATGTACTTTTGTAAGTTCAATTTTTTGTATTTCTTTAAGGCATGGGCTACCAGGAATACCTTCATTCAGTCTAATCCGAGAACTCGTACTACAACTGGAATTATTGATGTCCTCACGTGACACATTTTTGAGATTTCCAATTGAAGATACTTGTATTTTGAAAGTATTTTCTGAAGATCTCTTAAGATATATTATATCTGCCGGGACTACAATGTCAATAAGAAAGCACATTCTGTTTTATGGTCTTTGATTACGATGTGTGGGTGATTAGATGTGATTGATTTTTTTTATCTGTGTGTATTGTAAAGTCCCATAAAATTGTTACAGGTTTTATCTGTTTAACCGGGCCTGGGTCATGTTCATACCAGTTTCTTGCAGTTACCGTCCCCTAAAAAGTTGCGTATTTTCCAGTGCAGATATTGACCCACTAAGGCCGAGTTTAATATTTACTGTGCAACTTAATACAAGATGGTCATTTTTTTCTGGATGCTTATCACATAATCTGCATTTTCGGTTATCATATTTTTACTATGTGTGCCTGGTAATTTCTAATTAGCAAGATTTCGTCCTGTGCAGCAAGAATAAAACCTTCAGTTACAGCTTTAACTCGGCACTACGTAACCGCTGATAGGTGCGCGATTTTTCAACATCAGCTTTTATGGTACGGGAAGTGTATTGACCATGAAGAGGCTTGCTTGTCATCGGTTTTGAATTTGGTACATTAAATTAACTTTTTTCTTTTATAGGTCTTTTGCAGCTGCAGTAAGTTTATAAAAATTTTTTCACTTGTTTCCCACGTGAAATTCTCTTTTGAATTTCTTGGCTTCCTTCATTGCTGAATAAAGTCTCATAATTCTTTCATGTTCTTTGACATAGATCATCATCCAGTTTTCTGCAGTTTTTAGGTATCTTTGAAAACCGATTGTTGTAAATCGATTGTTTGCAAGATAAAATTATTCCATTTATATTTTTAAAAATGCTTATTGGTTTAGACTGTGAAAATACATTTTATGCGTCGATCTACGAGCTAGGATATTCATGTAGCATACCAAGCATTATGATTCTGCTTCAAGGTAAGAATGTGTTAGGGGACCTTACCCACAATAACATAATGGACTATTTCATACGTAATAAATACTGCGCCTCAAGAGGAAGCAGGGAGTTCAGCCTGAAGTCAGACGACCGGCTGATTGGTTGGTCGGTTGAACTCTCTGCCGTCGGGCGGGGAGGAACCCGAACGAGGCTACGCGGATGGGCGGTGTCTCTTTCCGAGAGGTAAACCGACCCTGAACCCGATTATACGGGTTCAAAGGGCATATTTTTCGCCGAGCCCACGGACTCGGAGAACCCACGTTAAACCGTCCTTGTGCCACATGATGCCCTAGTGGGGGGAGACTAAATACCGTTCAGTCTGAAGTCTGGAGTGAAGTCCGTCAGGAGTCTGTCAGTCAGAGAGAGTCAGGCAGTAGAGTCAGTCAGTCGAGTCAGAGGCAGTCCGAAACTGAGTCGCGTTCAGACAATTATTACAAGACATTGGAATAGTGATACTGGTCAAGACTACATTGTTCTCTCTGCTAAACCCGATTGTTCGTACTAACACTTTCTACTTCTCTGTATATATTCCTGTTTGTAATATATCTGTGATATTCCATATCCGTGTTCGAGTTCTTCTTTATTGGTTCTACCTTGGACTATCACTGTGGTACAAGGAACCGGACCATAACAGAATGTCATTAGAATGGTGTCCTATGTCATAACATTATTGATCAGTGCAAATGGTTGCTAACCGACCAACTCGTCTTGCTCCATGACTAGGTGTCCAGAGCAGTAGATCACTCACGAGTTCTTGTTTGGCTCGCCAATTGGGTCCTGGAAAGCGCATTTTTTTGTAAAAATATCAGGAGGTGGATCCATAGAGCTGTGTTTTTGTTGGATATTGTCGCCAAAAGCTGTTAAGTATAGCTGTCAGAATCTGAATGTAGCTTCGTTCAAACTTAGAATGTAGGGTTTTAGTTAATGTCTACGCAGTGGCATCATACCGTGGCTCGAACGAATGCCGGTTTGAGTTTGTCTGTTAGAGCAGATTCCCAGATCCCATACATTTTATTTAAGGCCACCCAGGCTTCAGCTATACGGATTTTCACATCGTTTTCAGTAGAATTTATTTCCCTTCCTAGGTATGTAAAAGATTCGACAGATTTTATTGAGACAGTTTATATTAAGCCTTGCTGGTTGAAGTTTATGAATTCAGTTTTAGAGGCATTGACATAGAGTCTAACATTATTAGCAGCATTTTCCAGATGATGTAGAAGAACTGTAGCATTGATAACGGTGTCTGTAGAGAAAGCTATGTAATCTAAAAAGTTAATATTTGTCAAATGTTGAAAATAACAGTAGGAAAATACCGATATTTTGAAAATCGCAGCATAAAGAAGTCTTCCCATAATATTTTAAGAGTCAGTACCTAATTATAGCACGCAAGTTTGCATTAATACAGGGATTATCATTATAAATGTGGTCAGTAGCTCAACAAAAGGCAGTGGCCTCAACGGAATGAAATTACAGTTGAATATTGGATTAATGTTTTTTTTTTAGTTTAGAAAGGCAGTGATGGATCCTGAACAATCTTCTTCTAGTGTTGTGACAGCAAACGCAAATATATTCTGTTGTATGCATTTGCTTAATGCAAACTTTAGGAGGAAATAATAATAATAATAATAATAATAATAATAATGATAATAATAATAATAAAATGATATGATTGAATGCTAATTAGTGAGTTTTTCTTGGGTGAAAATCTCACACGTTTTTAAGTATTATTCAATGAGGGATAGTTTTGTTTATACTTCTTGGATAAGTCGACATTGAAAAGTAAATAATCACAACTGGGAGATACACACACAAACATGTATATATATATATATATATATATAGATAGATAGATAGATAAGGATCAATATAAATAAGTATGGATGGAGATAGATAGATAGATAGATAGATAGATAGATAGATAGATAGATAGATAGATAGAAAGATAAGGGATGAGGCATAGATAGATAGATAGATAGATAGATAAGGGCTGAGGCATAGATAGATAGATAGATAGATAGATAGATAGATAGATAGATAGATAGATAGATAGATTAGATTAGATTGGAGAGATAGATTACATTAGATTAGACATATAGATTAGATTAGATAGATAGACAGCTTAGATTAAATTAGATAGATTAGATTAGATAGATAGATTAGATAGATAGATTAGATTAGATTAGATTACATTAGATAGATAGATAGATAGATAGATAGATAGATAGATAGATAGATAGATAGATAGATAGATAGATAGATAGATAGATAGATAGATAAGGGCTGAGGCATAGATAGATAGATAGATAGATAGATAGATAGATAGATAGATAGATAAGGGCTGAGGCATAGATAGATAGATAGATAGATAGATAGATAGATAGATAGATAGATAGATAGATAGATAGATAGATAGATAGATAGATAGATAGATAGATAGATAGATAGATAGATAGATAGATAGATAGATAAGGGCTGAGGCATAGATAGATAGATAGATAGATAGATAGATAGATAGATAGATAGATAGATAGATACGGAGAGAATGAGATAAATATAAACTGAGATAGGTAACTTTCTCGATTCTCTCTTCACGATATTTTATCAAACCAATGATAAAAACATTATATAAAAGTGTCAGGAAAATCCTCGTTAATGCTGGCAAATCCCTCTATGATTCTCTAACTTCTTCTGATGTCTTTAATTCGTTGAAATTCTGCTTAAGAAAAATATTTTCGCAGATTGATGAGCAATTTGTTTTATGGAGCCACACAGAGAAAATACTCTCAAATATTTGAGCCAATATCCGCGTGACTTCTATCGATAAAATGTGTTTGCCTATCCAGCATTATTTACTAAGTAAACTCGAAAAAAGCTCTGCGTGGTTAACCGTTCAAGTAATTCAGCACGATAGCGTTGATGATAACAACAGCGTATAATTACGAACTCTGTCAAATCTGTATAGCGAGACTGATGACTTCGTAAATAAAACGTTGCATGCGTTTCTGAATCTTGTCAGTTTGCATAAAAAAACAATTTGAAAGATCACGATCTTTAAAAAGGAAATAAATAACTTTAATAGTATGTAAGACTAAAAACATATATTGTTTTTGCCGTACGAAGATTTTAGGGAGATTTAAATGTCGATCTTCTTTTGTGTTGTGTCGCTTTAGGTTGTCTACGATCATGTTACTTTACAACTTCCTTTATGAATGTCAAAATTTCACCAAGCCCATTTTGCTCATTATGTGTCCTAGAAATGTAAACTCAATCTTTCTGGTTCCTAGTTTAAGTTTTCTTTCCACTGAGAGTTTTTGTAATAGATGGGCATTGAAAACTGTCAAAACTTTATAATTTTCTTTATTGGCTCTCATAGTGAAGATTAACGATAGTAAGGAAAAATTAAAACGTATTAAACTATTTTTTATTTTTATTTTAAGAAATTTAAAACTTGAAACCCTATTTCTTATGACGAAAAGACGCAACAGAAATCTGGTTCTACAGAAAGATACTGAGCTTCCGATGGACGGATATCGTAAGCAACAAAGTAACCCAAAGAAAGATGGAAACAAAGGAAACGCATGCAAAGAATCAGGAAGAGACAACTGGAATTTTTGGATGCAAAATGAAAAAAGGAAGGATTGGATAATTTGCCTTTCACATGACACAGCAAAGGCAAAAAAGCGACAAGTCGTGCAGCTGGTAATCTACCTGATCAGCTTTTATGAATAAATTTTGAGATGTGGAATGAAGAAAAAAAAAGTTGCTAAGTGTAACAAAGGATAGGAAATTGTGCAGGTTCACGATAGCCTACGCTCAGAATCGATACAGTACCTACAAGAAGAAGAAAACTTATTTAAAAGTGAAACCTCCGCAAAATACTCGATGGATCAAAAACAGAAATCGTAAGATTCAAAATGCTCAACAGTCATGTAAATAAAAAAAAAAATTTCTTTTAAGCATGAAGTCCTTTCAGGGCATCGGTGATCATTGTTGCCTACACCTTGGAGTTCTAAATCATTTTTTTACTACATACTAACCATCTTTGTATCTGTATTTCGACCCATTCAGCCAAAGGACATATTGTATTAAACAACGCCGTTGCTAAATATATATATATATATATATATATATATATATATATATATATATATATATATATATAATGGACTCTCCTGTCGGTTTCGGCGTATGAGGATCTGCCAGCTTATTGATTCAGTTATGAAAGTTAATGCGCTAATCTTAAGTGGCATTTAAGACCCGCTATATATATATATATATATATATATATATATATATATATATATATATATATATATGTGTGTTGTAGTGTGTGTAATTAGGCAGCAATCTTCTTTCATGCACATTTCATTGAATACGGTAGACAAGGTGCTTTTATTTAGTTTGTTATACTATTTCTCATGCGATTTAATTTTTTTTTTCTTTTCGGATAATAAATTATATCAAAACTGTCCGAATGTTTTTTTCATCCGAGCGCTTTCGGCTATATATTTAACCATTTTCAGGGATTAATTATTTCAACTGTTAAATAAGAAATAGTTTGTTGTATGTATGTTTTATAAAATGTTTTCATTTTTCAAAACACGGTCAAGATATTGTGTCTATGTTCAAAGTTAATATTATTAATTTTTTTTTCTTGTTTTCATTAAATAGGGCAAATATTATTTACAAATAAAAATGCCCATTAAGGAATTGTATTCCTGATCAATCAAAATTCGTAAAGAATTATATAGGCTACACTACAACATGTTTGACACGCAGACTCCCTCTACACCTTTATGATCATAGCTCAAATAGATCCCATTAAATATTCATGGAGACCCACCGGAGATTATTCGTAACATACTTGTTGACAACACTAATATAATAGCATCATCTACATGCAGAAAAAGGCTAAAAATAATGGAATCCTTATTATCAGGCATTTGTGGAAGATTTTATTATGCATGCCAATCTATTCTTAATTCAATATATTGGTCAAAGGTTTTTGTCTGTATTCATATCTGTATGATAAATATAAAGATGTGAATGTTAAATGAAAAATATTTATTTAGTATTATAAATATTTACAATAATTTATTTGGAGGTGTGAAATTTTATTATGCAACTTTGTGCGTTGAGGAGCATATAATAAATATGTATATTTATATCTTTTTCTTCTATGTGTCATGTCCCTTCAGGACGTGGGTGATCATGGCTCTCCAAAACATCCTGTGATGTGTAGCCTTTAGTAAAGTTTGTTTATTGCTAAAATTCCTAATACATGCTCTACCAAACTTTTCCATAAGCTCGTCTTCTTCTTCTTCTTCTTCTTCTTCTTCTTCTTCTTCTTCTTCTTCTATTACTACTAATACTACTACTAAATTCCATATCCCTTCAGGACGTGGATAATAATGACTCTCACATCATCCTGTCATCTGTATCACTTAGTAAGTCTTGTATTCGTACTAGATCTTCTAATACCTGTTCGGCCAACCATATACATAAGCTCGTTAGATAGTTTATGCGCTGTTTTCCACCGCTTCTCTTGCCTTCAATCTGTCATGCGAGTGTCAGATTTTCCAAGCACTCTTTCCTCATTATCTACACAAGAAAATTTAACTGTCTCTTTCTGGTGTTACGTATAAGTGCCCTCGTTTTAATTACCCTATCTATATTCGGAATATTACCTTCATCTTTTGTGTTGGTATTACAACTTTTCGGTCGGTGTGTTCTCCAGCATTCCTCGGCTACATCTTGATAACCTAGAGGGAATTTTGACTTGAACCATTTTTATATAACTTTATTTAATTAAAAAAAAAAACAATTAATATACGGGGATAGACTGTTCTCGTTCCAATGCTCATGTCTATGTTTAACGTGTCTAGCGTCAATATTTGTTTATATTTTCTCTAAAATTTCGTTGTTGCTCACGTGTTTAGTCCATGTTGTTTCTAATATTTTTTTGTAGAATCAGAATTCTGTTGACTTTGTAGACATATTTTTATTCATTATTTTTTTTTTCATTTCAGATATATAACAACCGTTGCGGTTGTAATAAACATATAATCCCAAAAGAGAAACAAGATATACTAAATATTCAAATAGGAACACAATATTGGATGGGAACCCAACATTAGAAATTGCGTAAGCCTCAACCAGAGATCACAGAATAATCAAAAAAAAAAAAAGGAAATCTGAAAATATTGGCAAGATAAAAATCAGAAAAGAAAATAGCTCTTAGAATGTCACATAAAGAGATCTAAGAAAATGCTTAAAGACTAATAACGCAAGAAATATATATTAGCCAGCAAGAAAATATTTAAAGAAGCTGATGTTGTTAATGTAAACAAGGAAAAAAAATGGAGGACATTGGTTAAAGACATGAAAGAAAACATTACCATTTAAGTAAACAACTCCAAGAAAAATATGAAAGTTAGGCGAAGAACATTAAAAATTATTTCTCAAAAAATCATTTTAGTAATAAATGTAGAACGACATAAAATAGATCCAATGGCTGGGCTAGAGATTAGGGTCTTCATGGAAAAAAGTCTTTTGATGACAACAGTGGGGATATGGAGTAATATGTCTCATCAAATCTCATGCTGGTCTCCTGGTAAATGCAGAGAATTTATGAAGTTTTTGGACAAGATTCATTTATAGTTGTCCATAGCAGAGACAAGAGACTTTATCCTGAATCGTCATTCCACGCAACGCAATGTTACTTCACTTTCTGCAAAACTGAATATTATTGTCAAAAATAATTTCGAAGAATCCGAATTAAATAAATTGTCTCTGGCTTCTCCAAATGTCAATGTAATAGAAAACATGGAGTTTGTCATTACAAGAGATGTATATGGGAATAAATTGAAATATTTATCAAAGGCAATATCTGGAAATAGATTTAAAAACAAAACACCTGCTGCAAAATAAAACGAAATGTTAAAACGAAAAGGTTGATGAGAAAAATAATTTACTAAGAACAAAATATTTAACAACCCATTCGTATAGATAGAAAAGGTAGATAAAATAATAACATATAGATGAAGATAGATTATAGATAGATAATAATTTACCCATACTAAGAACTAAAATATTTAACTGATTACCCATTCGTATAGATAGATAGATAGATAGTAGATAAAATAATAACATATAGATAGACAGACAGATAGATAGATAGATAGATAGATAGATAGATAGATAGATAGATAGATAGATAAAATATTAACATATAGACAGATAGATACATAGATAAAATATTAATATATATATATATATATATATAGATAGATAGATAGATAGATAGATAGAGAGAGAGAGAGATAGATAGATAGATAGATAGATAGAAATTAACATATAGATAGATAGATAGATAGATAGATAAAATATTAACAGATAGATAGATAGATAGATAGATAGATAGATAAAATATTAACATATAGATAGATAAAATATTAACAGATAGATAGATAGATAAAATATTAAAAGATAGACAGACAGTTTTTGTCCCTTTTACTGGAAACAGCAAAATAGTCTATTCGTTATTTTTTTAAACGCAAGACTCAGATCATGATATATTTTACTATTATAATTAGGAAGATTAGATTAGGGAGGGAAAGTGCATTACACAAGGTTTGAACTCACATCCAGTTCTGATTCAGAGAATGTAAACATCGGTTCGACGTTGTAATTAAAAGGTAAGCGAAAAGAAAGATCGTCAAAGACTAATAATATATTTGCTTCATTTAATTCAGAAAACCAAAGAGGATATTAGTCCAAATGACTCACGGACTAATTAACTGGTTTACCACAATTGCCAAGACTCAGTTTCTTTTGTCTAGTCATCATGCTAATTAAGGTTCACTTTGGTTAGGTTGCATGAATTCTTGCCCCTCCGAATCCTGAAGGCAGATACTCAATTCTTCCTGACACACTTCAACTCTATACATCAATTAGCATAACCACATCCAAAACGTAGGCGCGAAATTAAACTGTCTATCACCAAGAGCAAAGCAAGCTTAACTGAAATATAATGAAATCGATTTCTTCATCCAAATCGACGCTATTGTGTTTCGTCTGTTCTTGCTTAGTGGGAACTTAGACCCCAGAGATCCGGTCGCAGGCATGTCGAGTATATTTCAAATTACTTCGACGGTAAGTGGACACTCGGGTGCCGTCAAAATGGTCAGACATGCCACACGATTTAGGTAGAGAAATCCTTAACCATTAACCGGGTGGATGGAGAAATGGCTCAATGCGAAACACTATCCACTTATACGATAATTGCATTGGCCTTCGTGAAGGGTTTTCTCAATTAGAGTGACGACTTCAGCAGAATTGTCTACATTATTAGGTTTGATACACTGGGCTGTAGCAAGTATTTCGCCACCCGAGCCTTGTGGAGATTGAGCTCTTAATTCTTTTAAATATTATTTTCGATTTTTATGCCATCAGAAAGCCAGCATTTTATGCTAAAAAATGAAACCAATCCAGGCTTTAATCTGTTTTTCTCTGAATTTTTCAAATTAAGCATCAATATTTGACTTCGCTAAGTCGAATTGGCATAGTCAAAGATGCCTTCCAAAAGCTAAGCGGAGTATTAAAAAATAGAAAAACTTCGCTAGAAACTAGGAAAAGAGTACTAAACTGTTACGTGATATCTGCTCTCCTGTATGACAGTTAATGTTCACAATTTCCGTAAAAATAAAGAAGAGACGTAGTTATACATAATGGGGCTTAGTTTGCCATGGACGGATTTTTAACAACGACGAAATGGTTGGGGCATTTGTCTCCATCCTACTGAAGTTTAAGGAATATGTCGACTTGGTATAAAATTCACTTTGTAAACGCTATAAAAACTGCCTTATTGCTTACAGTATTTACATATCTGGGAAATGTTTCAAGCGAGCGCATAAACCTCGACACTGGAGCCCGTGCATTTGGATAGCCAAAATGCATTCCCAAAGCTAAGCAGAGCACTAAGAAACAGAAAGATTTTGTTAGAATCAAAGAATATTGAATTGTTACGTGATATCTGTCCTCCTATATGAAAATGAATTCTGGACAATCTCAAAGCTGAAGAAGAGAAATGAAGCAAGAGAATTATGGTTCTAGAGAAGGCATGCTAAGGATGCTAGTGAACGAATATGTGAGCAAAAAAGACATTTTAGAGATAATGGAAACAAAAAGGAAACTCATAATTAACACCAGGAAAGGACAACTGACATTTTTAGGGAACATAATGAGGAAAGAGGGCTTGGAAAATCTGATTCACACAGGACATATTGAACTTAAAAAGGACACATGAAAACATGCATAACATGCTTAGTGAGCACTAAACTGTATTGAAGCGTGTACAAACACCTCAAAGGTGAAGAAGAGACTGGAAGCAAATGAAAATTTGTTCTACAGAAGGATGCTGAGGATGCCATGGACCGAAGTTGCGATCAATGACAAATTTTTACAGAAAAGGTAAACAAAAAGGTCACATCCGGAAGAGGCAGTTGAAATTTCTAGCGTACATAATGCGGAAATAGGGCTTGGAATATGTCATACACATAGGACAGATTGAGGTTAAGAGGTATAAATGTAAACAACGCATAACACAGTGAGATTGAGTAAATGACTGACGACACAGGTTTTAGGAGAAAGAGCAATCAGACCAAATTTATTAAGAGCTACAATGGATAGGATGTTTTGGAGAGACACGATCACCTACGATCTGAAGTGACACGGCAAATAAAGAAAATAAGAAGAAAAACCTAAAATGACGTTTCCGATTTTCGTGGGCAATGCTGATTGCTGATGATACTAAAAAAAACAAGCAAATTCTATTACAAAGGTTTTAGGTGAATGTTTAGAAACTTCCTATTTGTCACACGGCATTTTTTTTTCAAATCTCTGGGTCTACGGCTTTCTTCGGTAAAAAAAAAAAAAACGAACACTTTCTATTGACATATTTTCTTGTCTGCAGTCTTTTTGTCCCATTGAACAGTAAAAGATGCGATAAGAAAATCAGTGTCTTTTTAAAAGTGTCTTTGTATCTCTTCCATGTTGTCTCTCTATTTCTCTGACCAGTGGCTATTTCGACGTTCTTCTGCGACACCTGACCTTTACAGTACCAAATATAAGACGACGAATAATAAAGCTTGATTATACTCAACACTAAAGTCCTCAGCAGATTGACATATAAAAGGCCAGAGTTCGATTATTCACAAAAAAAACGCAATCTAATTTCAACATTATATTTTCTTTAAGTACATATGACAGATAGATAGATAGATAGATAGATTAGATTAGATTAGATTGGAGAGATAGATTACATTAGATTAGACATATAGATTAGATTAGATAGATAGACAGCTTAGATTAAATTAGATTAGATTAGATAGATAGATAGATAGATAGATAGATAGATAGATAGATAGATTAGATTAGATTAGATTAGATAGATTAGATTAGATAGATAGATAGAGAGATAGATAGATAGATAGATAGATAGATAGATAGATAGATTAGATTAGATTAGGCATATAGATTAGATTAGATAGACAGCTTAGATTAAATTAGATTAGATTAGATAGATAGATAGATAGATAGATAGATAGATAGATAGATAGATTAGATTGATAGATAGATAGATTAGATTAAATGAGATACATAGCGTAGATTAAATTAAATAGATAGATAGATTAGATTTGATTAGATTGATAGCAGCTTATATTAGATTAGATAAGATTAGATAGATAACTTAGATTAGATTAGATAGATAGATAGATAGATAGATAGATAGATAGATAGATAGATAGGAACCGACTCAGATTTTAGATGCTATGTAAAACATTTCGCTTATATAGAATTCCCTACGCCAGTCTGAATCGCCGGATTTTGCCGAAATTGACAACGAAAATTATGCATGAATGAATTTAAGGTTTTATTCCTAGCAGGTTTGTAGTCACCAACACGGATTAAGCTCAAATCGACCAGCACAAGAAGAAATATTATGTCCGATCTTTAAAATCCACCTTTTACTTCTTTTCTAATATATTATTATAATAGTTGAACAAAGATATATTACTCATTTCTAATGATTAAAGTTTCCTCTTTGTAATTTTACATTAATCACTTCTGAAATACCACTTAAAACATTATATATATATATATACCTCCTCAAATTAACATCCTCTAAAACGTAATGTCCAAGATTCGTATCCCCATTGCGGAACTTCAGAAATCAGTGCCACATTGTTCTATATTTATCGTTGTGCTCTTATTTCACATTTGAATGAAATTTGTCTGAAATCTGAAAATATGTACAAAATATCTGTAGTTGAAAGCATAAAATTGCCTTCAAAATATATGTAGTGTTCACCATAAAGTTACGTACAAAATATTTAGATTTCAGCATTAAATGATCTATAGAGGTTGATATGCTTCTAAACAAAATCAAACAACGAACATGAAAGAATTCTTTCATGAAATTAGTCCATATAACATCCTACAATTTCTTAAAGAAATCAAGCTGTATTCCAATATTTCACTTCAGCAAAACTACAATATAAAAGGCACATATCATCGCACTTAGTAATTATATACAGAGTAAGTATTCGGCTGGTGCATAATTATCAAGCGTTTTTGTAGGTGAGTTATATGTTAATAATAATTGCTATATGTTAATAATAATTTTGTTTACGTCTTTTTAATGAAAATATTATTTTATTTTCAGGTTATAAAAATGCGTGTCGATAATCATACGCTCCGGAATAATCATTTAAAACTGTTGATTTGTTGTTTCTTTTTTCATAATAAATATTATTTAAAAAAACGCCTGATAATTATGCACCAGCCCAATAATATTATCTACTAGGCATTCAGTTGTGAAAACAGAATAACATATATCATAATTGCATCACTTCAAAGTTCCCAGGAAAATTAAATTTCGGCATTAATTAACCCATAAGGAGTTGATATTCCGTTAAACAAACAAATCAATCAATCATATTTAATTGCAATTTCTCTAACGATATTTCACTAGACTGAAAATATCTTTAAAAAAAAAAAAGAGATGATTGAATTGCACAAAATTAGGTACATAGCCGACGCAGCACTGGATTCCATTTTTAGCATAATTTTTTTTAGTATAATGGTAATTGGAAAAAATTTCATAAAGAGTCGTCAATGAACGTCAGATGAAATAAAGATTAAATTAAAAAAATATCCCAAGATCTATCACAGACTGCAGCACCAATATTCTTTTACTATGCGCCGTGTCTCTTCAGGACGTGGGCGATCCTTGCTCTGCAAAATTCCCTATCCATTGTGGCCCTTATCACTTTTGCTCCCTTGATCAAGCCCCCCCCCAACTCTACATTCCTTTATCCATTCACACAAGATTGTCAGGTAATTGGCGCACTACTTTTCAATTATCTCCCTTGTCCTCGATATGCTCATTGAGAGTTAACTTTTCCAAGCCCTCTTTCCTCAATATGTGTCCAAGAAATTTAAGCTTTGTCTTTCTGTGTATAAAGGTTCTTTTTTGTTACCATTATCTTTAAGACTTCTTCGTTGCTTATTCGATACGTCCAGGAATTCTCAGCATCCTCCTTTAAAACCGCATTTCTGCTGCCTCCAGTTTTCTTTTCATCATCCGGTATCAACTGTCGTGTAAGAAAATGGATATCACGCAGCAATTCAACACACTTATCTCTGTTTGGGGAGAAATATTTATGTTTCTTAGGACTTTATTTAGCTTTTGGTATGCCTCTTTCCCTAATCAAATCCACGATTTGATTTCAGTGTCACCTTTTCCATCCTTTGTTAAAATACTTCGGGGATATTTGTGCGTCATGATGTAATGGATAATGGCACGGAATGATATAACTGAAGAGTCGATTTCGAATTCCAGTCCGTTTTTTTTTTACCTTAACTTACGCGCAAATACCGCTTCAAACCCCTATCGCTTCTCCTTCCCCGAGTCAGCTATAAGTTGAATAGCAGGACAGACTGGGTCCTATATCCTTGGTTGGCAACCAGTTTACCGCAGAAAGAAACAGCAACCTACCGGAAAATCTTCCGCTTAGTCAGCCATGAATTGAAAGAGACATGATCGTCTAAGTGTCTATCGTGTATGGTGCATAAAGGACCGCCATTTTATAATTCGCATCTTGGGTTTTTTTTCTGTTTCTGATTTTCACAATTGATAACTCATTCTTTTCACTCGCTTACATTTATTGCCGTATGTTCCTGTAGTTTTCTTTCTACATCAGCCATCAACGTAATGTCATCTGCATATTTTTCAAAGATATTTTCTTCGGCTTACTTAACATTTCTTTACAAAGGTCCCGTGAATCTTAAGAGTTTTAAATAACGAAGCCAAATCATTTGGGCGGTCTAAATGTTCAATTATAAATCTCGATGGCTCATACTTTGTTTATATATTTTTTATCACACTGTTAGATCTGAAATTTTTAGGTATGCCATCAAAATTACCTGAAATTTGGCGACAAAGATGAGGACAATAGTCCGAATAATGTAAATAGTGTAAAAATTAAATTGCGATTTTGTGGCGAGACCTACTAGGTCTCGCCACAAAATCGCTTCACAAGAGTCTGAAACAGGATTTAAAAGTGTTTTCATACAAGCTTCAAATGCTCCAAATTTTACTAAGCCAAGATACACATGTGTTTGTAAAAGTTATTTTTGTTTTATCTCATTCAATCTTTCAGTGACCACCCTGTATAGCCAATTCAGAATTGTAGGTAAACTGACTAGAATTATTATTTGCTTCTGTATTTTTCAAGACCATCTGACTGTTAAACCATGATTAAGAACTGGATGTTGTCATCATTGTAGACACGACATGTTTTGCTATTGCCTGACATATATTGCTACCATATCAGGATTGGAGCTGCCGAGTTCTCTTTTGGTTGCCCTGATAGAATTCAAAATGTTTTACAAGGCCTTACGGATAATTAATTATTTTGCACCCTACAACCCCTGTCTCCCAGAAGAAACTTTTTTAAGCTTCTCGCTGCCCTATCCATGTAATATTGTCTGATAAGCTGAAACCCTTATGTTGGTATTTTGGCTAATCCTCGTCGCCAAAATGTTCTAATCTAGGGAAGGTTACTCATTAGAATAATCACACGAAGGTTGGTAATGAATTGTAATAATTAGGACACAAACTCACATCAATGCAAGTTAGCTCTATCGCTGATATAGAGTGCTCTCCAATTAGTACCGCGCATATATATATAATATATATATATATATATATATATATATATATATATATATATATATATATATATATATAAATTGTATATATATATATACAGTCTGATGAAGGAATAAATGACAATAAGCTTTACACAAAAGTTTTCTTCTTTATCAAAGATTTTCCTCATATAAATACATATATATATGTGTGCGTGTGTGTGCGTATATGTGTGTGTTTATTTGTTTATGAGTGTTTCAATTCCTTTAAATATGGCTGCTTGAGTTTGCATTTCTCACGCGGTAGTGCATAGTTGGGATTTTCTGCTTGTTAAGCTACTCTTCAGTGAAGTTATTCAACGTTTTCCGTGTCTCGCCGGACATTTCACGTAGGTTCTTATACATCCAAGACATACTGTACCCTATGTTCTCGATCAATTTGTTTCCCTTATTTTCCTAGAAATTAGCTTGAAGTTCTCGCATTAGTAGAATAATTTCAAACCTCTTACTATGACCTTGTCAGATTATGATATGCTTGCTGAATAAACTCTGTCTTACTTTGGATGGACACTTACCATGACACTGTAAAAAGTTTGCCAATCCTTAGGTATATTATACTTGTGACTTTTGTATAATCTTGACAGTGTATCTGATTTTTGTTATGTATAGCGAATATCAGTATTCGTTGTAAATTTTGTGTCTGTAAATAATAAGTGGTTGTAATAGCACTGAATAAAAAAAAATGACTCAAAAATTTGCATAGTCTGCGACTGCCTAGCTTGACAGCATTGTGTACAGTAGATCACAATGCGAAGATTTTTAACAAAACACCATATAAAAAAATTCAGATAAATCTTGTTTGCTCGTCAATACAGAAAAAAGAAAAGAGATAACTTCCATACTAAAAACGATCCCCGATAGAAACGTTGTTAACCGAGGCTAAAAAATATAAAATAAAACAAATAAAAGATATGAAGTAAAAAAAGAATTAAAAATGGTAAAAAAAATTGTCACTTGTTGTGAGAGAGTTATGGATTTGCTTTTATTTTTCGTCTCACTTGCAGCTTATATATTGAGTTATTTCTTTACCAAAGATACGCGTTTCGTGTTTTGGCGCAGTTAGCGATCCTCTTTGGACAAACAATTTTATCTTTCCTTTGTTGACAAAGAAATGATGCCTCGTGATAGATGCGAAATTCGCAAATTTAGATTTTTTTTTCTAAAAAAAAAAAGAAAAATCTAACATAATAGAATCCAAAGAAAACCACATTTGTAAGAAGAGATGTTAACAATTCTTTATCTATAGCGGTTAAAACAACATGAATAACATTTCATAAATAGATAGACAGATATGAAAAGATGTAGCTCGATTCAGAGGAAACGACGTAGATAATATTAATAATTATAATTATAATTATAATAACTAGTGATTCCTTTACGAGCAAACCAACCTGTCAGGATGGCTAGCAAATCCTCATTACTGACGCCCGCTTACTACATGTAGTCTACCTGTAGTTTACACTCCTAAATATGAAGAAAAATATACGGAAAAACAAACAAAAATCCTAATATGCAATTATGTTGCTTTAATCTTAATATAATGTCAACGTCGGACGTTTCGGTCTAATAGACCATCTTCAGGACATATTCATAAAACATAATTAACATTAGACTATATTCAATTCAACATGAAAAAGACGATGGACATAAAAGTAAGACTGGTATTTATTCATACAAAAAGTACAAATTGTGGCACGAGGCCAATAAAGGTGAGGGGTAGAGGCTGGTCAACACTAACTATCTTATACCTAGCTAATCAGATTCGCGACCCATTCGTACATTACATTTTACCCATTCACCAAAAGAACTCGTCCATCACCAAACAATCCTTCAACCACCATAATACCACGTGCTCTCAAGGGAGACCTACTAAAATCGCGCCCCATGCCATAAAAATTTTAATGATGATATATATATACAATTCTAATAATGATAAAATGAGAGGGGAGGGAAATGAACCCAATAATAAACTTAAAATAAACACAAATACAAACTAAACATAATTGATGTTAGTAGGGACCGACCAACCCATAAAACAGAGAGACCGCTGTATTCTGCCCAGCGGAAAAAATCAAGAGACGCTCTCGTTAAGGGAGTGGGAAAAAGTATAAAATATTAGGCGGGGATGGGAAAATATAAAGCTGACCCAGTCGAGATGAAAGGGGGGGTCAAAACAAACTGGGGAGGTTGGGAATCTCGACTTGGATCATAACCAAAGAACGGCCGAGATGCAGGCCAGGAACAACACTTACTCACATTAACTAGATACACTGAAGCTTGTCTAACCTAACCAATGGGGAGGGTTCCACAGGAAGCCACCCCAATGTGCAATAGGTTGACCTAGAAGAGAAAATCAAGGCTAGCCCCGTTCACACGAAGCAAGCTCGCTTCTTTTACCCACCTTTCGCTAAAGACTGTCGAATGCAATCGTTTTCTATCCGATCTAATCTTCATCTTGAGCTGATGCTCAAAGAATCGAATGAGAAAGACGATTGCCTCGCAAGACTTCCTCCTTTCGCGTCGTCCAAATCACCATTCGAGCCGTGGCCATCAGCGTCAGAAACACCATCCGTTTCATCCCGGAATACGGGGGCGACACATTGTCACACGCGTATGTGCGATCAATGGACACAAGCTGTTCGGGAGCGAGACGAGCCGTCAGCTCGCCGACATGGTCCCATAAGGGGCGGACCTGGGGGCAATGGTAGAAGGCGTGTGCAGCCGTTTCTTCTAAGCCAAGGCCACACCGTTCACAGTCTGGCAAATCCGCCAAGCCCCATATGAAAGCCTTGTCGTTGAGAGGCAGCCGATTCCGAGCCAATCGCCAGCTAAGACCAGTAGGAGCGATACTCCTCCTCCGACAAGCCGAGTATATCTCGTAGGGGATCCTTCGCGGGCCTCTCCACTAATTCACGATAGAAGACCTTCCTAGGCCGAGAAAGGTCACTGGACTGGGGAACGGCCCTCAAGGCCAACCGACACTCGCGAAGGAAAACCGATTGATCCCGAGGTTTACGACCGCGCTCAACCCGCGAGATGGGGGGACGACTGATGGTAAGGCCAGGGAACGCGTCCCTAACAATCGCCTCCAGTATCAGGCCCAAACCACACTCCAAGAATGCGGACAGGACCATCTGTCCAACCGAAGCAGCCCGGAAGAGCGACCCCCTTCCAAGCACCTAACCGCAAGCCGGACGACTTGTCGCGGTTTATTTTGGCCGCTGTCACCTTCTCGTACCGATCAAGCGCCTTCTGTACAGCCTCAATGTCGTTGCGGGACGACACGAAAGCAGATACGTCATCGGCGTACGCGGAAACCCGGGCTCGAGACCCTCCAGGTACGGTGATTCCACGTAGGACCGGACTGCACGTCTCGTCCTTCAGCCGGCGAGGGAGAGGCTCCAACGCTAAAGCATAAAGGAGAGGCGACAGCGGACAACCCTGACGAACCGATCTAGACAGCACGAACGCGTCCGACAACCTTCCGTCCACCTGTACCACCGCACTCGGGGAGCGATACAGTAGGCTAATCCAGCGGCAGAAGTTGGGTGCGAATCCAGCGGCCTGCAGGACAGTAGAAAGGTAGCGATGGTCAACCCTATCAAATGCCTTGGACTGATCCAAATTGATCAGCGCGGCTTCTTCGTCGTCTTTTACTCCCTCTATGATTGTGCGGATCAGATGCAGGTTGCTCTGAATTGTTCGGCCTCTCACAGAACAAGTCTGCTCAGGTCCCCACAGAGACTCAGCAACTGACTGCAAACGCTCCTGCAGGATCTTGGCCATAATCTTTAACTCTGTGTTTAGCAGAGTTATGGGCCTGTAATCATCTAGCTTCCCCCCACCACCTTTGCCCATTTTCAACAGAGTGATCACACCCCTGGTGATCCGGTTGGGGATGGACCCCGACCGAAACCAGTTGTTGAACACTGCAGTCAAAATTGGAACAAAGATGTGCGACAGCCTCAAGTACAATTCATAGGGCAAACCATCCAGACCGGGCGACTTGCCTCTGCCGACCTTCTTCAAAACCGCGTAAACTTCGCCCTCCGTAATCTCTCCCTCGCAGCTAGCTGCTTCAGTCGCCGAAAGCCGGGGAAAGTCAGCCAAATAGCTACGAAACTCCTCCTCACGGAGACCAGGCTCCTTGGTAAACCGGTTCTCGAAATGGCGCCGAAACGCTCCGCACATGTCGTCAGTGGCCCGAAGAGTACGCCCCTCCGGGGATTTGACTTCACGAATGTAACGATCGCCACCTCGACGGACCTCTTCCCTGCGCAGATCTGCGCCCAAGTTCACGGCTTCGGAAGACAACTTATGTCTAATTACCTGGCCCATGTACCGCTCGTTATTTGATCGATCCAGGGCCTCCTTAGCTAAGGCTATCTCTAGGGGATCCCCCCCAGCCACCGCCTGGGAATAACTAGCTTTAAGCGTCTTCACCTTTTCAGCTCTATCTAGAGCGAGCCGTTTGCTGAAATCAGCGGTGAAGGACCTAATCCTACATTTAAGGCGTTCCCACCATCTATTCCCGATAACCGCCCCCACTAGCTCCCGCTGCACTAGTCTAATTATCTGCTCCTGGAAGTCCCGCCTGTCCAGTAAAGACAGATTGAAATTCCAGTACCCAGCTATTCTAGGCCTATTGTCTAACGCTACCCGTGCACAAACGAGTTTGTGATCCGAATAGCCTACCCAGTGGAACGTAGGGCAATCTAGTAGTTCTATGTCGGATCTTCTCACTAACATTCTGTCAAGGTAGCTAACCACCTTGTCAAAAGGCCAATTAAGAGCCCACGTCCACATTTTTTCCTCGGGATGATCGACCCGGTATCTATCGACGAAACCATAATCGTCGATCAGATCGACCAGGCTGCGATCGCCTCCTCTCCCGCTAGCACCCCGCCCCCTGTCTAACTTGTGGTCCAGGATGGCATTCCAGTCCCCCATTAAAACTAGGCGCGTTAAATCCACCAAGAACGGCCCCAACCGCCGAAAGAACGACACCCGCTCCCCCTGGTCATTGGGCGCATAAACCGCAACGACCCGGAATGAACCACTTTTCACGGCAATATCGGCCACGATCAACCGGGCCTCTGCATCGGTATGTACAAGGTCCACCTTCGCATCGAGAGTACGTCTGACAAGCAAAGAAACACCTCTGGCAAACCGGTCCCCATATGCTGAATAAACGACAAAGTCATCCTCCAGTACACACGCATCGGAACTGCAAACAAAGTTGGTCTCTTCGATCGCGGCGACATCCACATCAAAGGACAACAGGTCCCGGAGCAGGCGGGCAGCCTTAACCCGACCCCTCAAGCCATTCACATTCAGTGTAGCTAACTTAATTGCCATTGTCTAGGCCACCAAAAAGAAAAAAGAATAAGCGCAAAAACCTTATACACATACGGCTGGAAATCTGCGTTGAGCAGGACCCCGACGGCTTGTCCCAGACTTCCAGTGCCTAATTCAGTCGTCAAACGACCGCCCAGGACAATAGCGCCGACGTCAATAGATAACTGAAAGTTTTATAAGATCAGCGTTCCGTTTTAATATGATCACGTCGTCGTCACGTGGGCGATGTTGTGAAAACGTATTCGAAGATGATTTCAAAATATTAGATAAGCTCGATTGAACGATTTTCACAACATCCCCCACGTGACGAACCCATTGGATGATACGCATGATATCTATATGAATGTTTCAATCTGACCAGGCTATTTAAAAATAAGACTCAAGCTTTCATGTTAATGATGCTTCCTACAGAAAATCCTAGAAGTATCCTTAATATTATGTGGCGACTGATGTGGAGGCTCATCTTCAGTCACTTTCCAATCGCCATAAAGTTACATATCTGGGTCTATTCTATAAATAATTTCAGCATAATTGTTAGGATGAGCTCCTCGCTATGAATTGTACTTATGGGGTTTAGTTAGAACTTTCACGGAGACAATGAGGTATTATGATGGATGTAGTAAGAAAAGTAAGTAACAATGTGCTGTTTTGGTGTTAGGAATATTGTTTGTATATTTGGGTCAGTGTTTGTGGCTAGCTAAGTTTAACGTTAAGACAGAAGAAGTGCCAAATTTTCTGTACATAGCAGAAATAAATGTCGCTCTTCCCTATGGTACTTAGACTTCTTTTAATTTAAGGATAGTACGAGACTGGTGTCGAGGTTCCATCATTTACAGTTGAATTGGTGATATGTATCGTAATTACTATGCTAACATTTTCTTTTCTCACTTTTGGATCTCGATTCTGGTTCCATGCTTTCTAGCCAACTTTAATCTGCAAAAATTTAAATGCAATGTCAATTGCTATCTACTGTTCTCCTTTTTATTCTTTTTTCATCTACGTATTAATAATGTTTCTGTTCCTAATTCTTCCCCACTCTGTAACCCCATGTGTCTTAGTGACTTTATTGCCTTTCGTCGGGTGATAGCGATTAAAAAAAGTTACAATTTATAATCTGTAACTCGTTTTATCAATGTCTACAATGTTTCCTTTATTCTTTTTTTCTTTTCAGTCACCATTGTTCGCGAACAACTACTTATATTCAATATAATATTTGAATTGGTTCACGAGATAAGTTTCATTTCTATTGACCTTTTTAGGGCCTTTTCAATTCCGGGATATTTTTTTTTATTTCACTGTTCAATTTAAAGGATCTTTGGCGCAATCTCTGTTTTCCATTGTTTTTTATAATATGCGAAGCATTTGCAAATGTAGATGACGATTTTGTTGTAGATATTTGCCTTAAAGGCTGGAGCTGGGCGTGGTCTGAAATCACACTGGGCTATACACTAGTTTCTCCTTTATAAAGGGATGCAGATTCGACCACTGCCGAAAAGCACATTTTCTTTATTTAAGATTCTCAAAAAGTCAAGCCAGTGAATATTACTTACTGTTTAAAAAAAAACACAAAAAACAACGATGTCTAATCAGACACATCTATCCAGTAAATATATTTGTTGTAGTCATGAGAACTACACCCTTGTGAAAATTAATTGAAACAACCGCTTTAGTTTCCTTTCTTTTAAAATACGGTGAGTTTTAAACCCACTAGAATGACAGGGTTTAATCGATTCTATTTTTTCTCAGATTATGTCATTTGCAGTGGTGTTGGCTGCTGGTTGTTTTGTTTTATGACATATCAATCTCAGTGAGTCATTTAATACCAACAATTTTTTAATAGATTCGTAGCGATAGTTTGGTATAAAATGGTGTGTATGTATACATACATATTTAAACCATTTTTCAATTACACATATTTTTTAGTGCAATCCAACTTCCTTTAGGAAATTTACAATCTTGGATGGTTTTATTTTCGTAAAAAAAGTTTTGTTTTTTTTAGTAAATTACTCACTTTGTAATATTTTGTTCGCACTTGATCAAAATCTACACACACCAACAGTATATGTTGCACTGTAAATTTTAATTATTGCTGATAATAATTTTTCCTTCAAAAATTATTGCTAGTAATAATATTTTCATTACAAAGTATTTCTGGTATTAAAACCTATATTTTAGTTTGGGTGTTAACTATTTGCCTATAGCTGGGACCCTAACAGGTGCTACGACCTCGGGTCAGGGTGGACCTGGGAACACCAGCAATTAAGAGGTGGTTCTACGCTCCTCAAAACCTCCTGATTAGAGGCCTTGCTGCTGGACGTAGTCTATCGTCATACCCAGGACGTTCGCAGTGGTGTGCAGTAAAATGAATCTATTTTCCGGGTGTATGATGAAATTTGTTTGGTTTTGAAAAATATTGTGTCATCCGTGATTGCATCACGCCTAGACACTATTGTTAGCAGCAATGCATTTGACTCTCTAGAAAAACCCTCTTTACAAAAATCTGATCTACAAACTGATTTCTTAGAAACAATACATATTCTATTCATACGAGCCTATTCTAAAAATCTTGTCGGCATTAAATAACCCATTGAGGTTGATATGCCGTAAAAATAAACCAAACCAAATCAATTTCTATTTCTCATTTTGTAACAATTGTTTGTCTGTTTATTTACTTTTGCAATATTTTTTTTTTTAATTGCAAAGAAACTTTATGGACACCCTGTATATTACGACTATAAAGTTTATGTTTATTGCATAGATGTGTTTGTGTAGACAACTCTGTTTTTGTTGTTCTTTATAAATACATAAATATGTACATACATACATACATATATATATATATATATATATATATATATATATATATATATATATATATATATGTAAATACACACACACACACAAATATATATATATATATATATATATATATATATATTTTACCATTTGAAGTTGAGGGCGACCACTATCTATCTTATATATTCTCATAATATCCTTCTCTTGTTCTCTCCATTTATGCACTTACAACAACTTAATTTAGTAAACCTCTACCTTGAACGGCTCTTGGTCGTTGTATTGGAGCCACAAATGTAAAAGAAAAATATTTTTGAGAGTGGATGATTGAATGAAAAACGAAAAAAACACCGAAGAAAAGCATTTCGTTCCCAGAAGAAATATTGGACTAATGTTTGTTTTGTTGTTTTTTTTTGTTTTGTTTTTTTATCGATGGTAGTCACGAGAGACTATGGAATCTACTACTTTAGTGACCTAATAACTTTTGCAGACGTATTCTCAGGCTTATTAGTCTTTCTTAAATACCAACTTATCAAACTTCTATTCTATACTGCGACTCTACTGAGCACACCTTACTTGGAGACACATAGAAACTAGTAGTCGCACAGGGCTAGTACCGTGATGACTTTTTAAAACATTTCACCTCCAAAATGCAATAGAGTCTCTAAGAAGCAAAATGCGAATGAGTATGATTGAATATGAGAAAAAACAAACATTACTAAGAAATGTTGAGAACAACAAAAGAACAATAATTAAAACAGGTTCTCGGTGTCACGCCAAAAGGTTTTTTTTCTTGCCTATATCCATCCTTCAAATCTACAAATCTACGATTCGTCCATGCATTGAATACTGTTGCCATATAAGGCCTGGTGCCCCTGCTGTTCATTTCGAGGTCCTAGACAAAATACAGAGACGGATATGCAATGTGATTGGTCCTCAGCTGGTATCTCGTCTACAGTCACTTTCTCACAGACATGATATGGCTTTCCTCTGTCTTTTCTACAAATATTTTCATAGCAACTGCTCTGACGAGCTACTTTCACTGCTGACCCATCTGCATGTATTTAAGCGTGCTACTAGGTTGGCATCTCGGTACCACATTTTCACTACACGCCCCTTCTACTCCAACAGCTTCTTCTCTCGCACATCCTGCTAGTGGAACTCCCTTCCTCTTACTTGCTTCATATTCAAATGTAATGTCAATCGACATCTTCTGATGCCTTGATCCTGATCCTCGTCCTATGTCCTTTCTTCAAACAACCATCTTTACTCTGTATCTGTCTCTGTCTCTGTCTCTGTCTCTCTCTCTCTCTCTCTCTCTCTCTCTCTCTCTCTCTCTCTGTAACCCCTTGTGTTCTAGTGGCACCCTGCTTTGCTTGGGGTGAAATGCTTTCAAAAAATAAGATAATAATTAATATTGCGTTTAAACTTTTGAAGTTCAAAGTAGAAAACAATAAGCTGAAATAGATTTCCACAAGCGCGAAGTGCGAATGAAGAAGCTGTTAGCATATAACTTACAGCTATTTCAACTGTTAAAATGATGAGACCTAGCTGCCAATCTAGTGCTGCGTTTAAATTCGTAAAGTCTACGTACCAAAGAGTAAAGCTCGTCAGGAAAATTACTATGAAAATATTTACACGAAAGGCATAAAGAAGCTACGATAGGACGATTGGACAGTGATTGAAGCTGAGATGCCAGATCAGGACCAATAACAATGCAGATTCTTATGTGTATTTTATCAAGAATATCTTAATATGTAGCTATGATAAACGTCGACCTTCCCACGATGATATAATCAAAAAGCCAAAAATAGTCCATGAAGGCATTCGAACGTTGTCGTATTGGACAGAATTCTGACGTTCTAACCACTCGGGCAGCTTCCCACTGATGTGTCAGTTTATGTGCGTTAACACTGACATCTGTATGTACTTTAAATTTCAATCTATTTTCGCGTTTTTTATTATAGTTGCAGAATTTTCGAATGTCGATTGATTCCATTGACTTTTCTTTTTGAAAGTGTTCGTTTAAGTGTTGCACTCTAATGATCTGGGAAAATCGAAATAATGTTCATCCTCACGGATCCGGACGAAGCTGTCGTTAAGATGGGCGGAGCGTTGGTCTGTTGGCGAATGCATGTGAGCAGGAGTTAGTTAATTGATCCTAGTAATAAAGGGGTAGGTTCAGGAGGTGTTCGACGGTCAGCTAATTTCGATTTGAAGCCTGCGGCAGCAACAACCATCACTTACATGCACATGCGCAATCATAGTTGCATGTGCACAAAATTGAGCAGGTTTATTCGTGAAGAAAGCGAGCGAAATTTGGAAGAAGGGCGTGTGCAAATCCTAATTTCAAATCGGAAATTAACTTCCGTTATTTTCTTTATTTTTTTTTTTAATTTTTATTTTGTTTTTTGCTATTTAAATCTGGAAAAGAGTAATTTTCTTTTGGCTTTAGGTAAAATGTGAATTATAGAGAGTTATCAAGTTTTCAAATATCAAAGCTAGTCTCAATAAAAGAAATATTAGGCTCGGACCCTATGTACACTGGCACAGAACTTTGTCTCGTGTATTGGTCGGGGAATGATAGTTGTTAAATACTTTATTATATACTTCCTCGTCGACCTTATTTTTCGTACTAAGGTTAACTTTATTGGTTTGAATATATGCCAACTCTTGCTTGGTTATTTAATGGCGAATTTTGTAAGGAACACCCAGTGAGGATCACATTGATTAGTCATTAGTAATCGGCAATCAGACTAGCCACGCTAAACCTTAGGCCGATTGTTGGTTGGTTGATTTTACGAGCTAGTCAATTTTTGTTTCCTTTTCTAATGACGAGTAACAGTAAAACCATACCACAGGTTGTCCCAAGCTCCGTGAGGGAATTTGGGTAAACGGAAAACTTGGGAAGTCACAAGTCATCGTTACCGAGAGTTTGAGCGTGCAGTACTCGGTAAAGTTTTGAGAAATCATTCAGAAGAAATGGTTGACCAGGGCAATTCAATAAAGTATCTGTCTACACTTGAGCTATTGATTTGGTTTCATTTGTCTTCTTTTACGGAATATCAACCTCAATGAGTTATTTAATACCGACACGATTTTTATTGCTGGTAATATTTTTTTCTCAAAATGTATTGCTGTTAATTTTTTTTTTTTTCTCCAAAAATGTATTGCGGGTAATAATGTATTGCTGGTAATAATTTTTCCAAAAAATGTTTTGCTAGTATTTAAACCTATTTTTAAACTTTCATAGTGTTTTTACCCCCAGTATATGGGTTAACTATTTGCCCATAGCTGGGAATCTAACAGACGCTGCTATCCCGGGTCAGAGTGGACCTGGGCACACCAGCAATTAAGGGATGATTTCTCGCTTCTCAAAACTGATCAGAGGCCTTGCAACCAGATGTAGTTTATCGTCATATCCAGGACGCAGATATAATTTATGGTTCATACCCAGGATACACTTTTGGCCGATGTTATATTTCTAAGACCGATAATGATCTTAATGGTAATGGCAATATTAACTGTTTCCTTATAAGGAAACATTCGGCATTCATTGCCATAGCAATTGTACTAGTGTCGGCTGAAATTTTTAAAAAAAATATTTCTCTGGAAACAATTTTTCAAGAAAATAATTTTCTCAAATCCAGTAGCTGTTATCACTCCTTCGACTATTGATGTTGGTTTCCTGTCTCCGCTTTTATTTGAAGTAGTGTAGAACGTCAACATTTTGATTATGTTATTGTTTTCTCTTCGAGTTACATGCGATCTCCATTTTAGCTGCTCTTTCTGTTGAAAGTCTTAATTTGATGTGGTTTCTGTTATTTAGTACAGTTTTGGGGATTCGGTAGCGTCAGTCGAAAAGTTTCGCCAAGAGCCTCTAGCTTGACTCGTTGAAAGTCATTTTAAACATTGGTCTTAGAAAGCGGTTGTATACAGCTGATAGTTTAGGTATTTAGAATAAAGTAATGTCTGACATCCATATGAAAGTCTCGGATCATTAAGATCATTACTCAAGTTTTCATGTTAATGCTTTGATTTTGTAGCAACTAGCGGTGTTGAGCGAAACTACCCCTAGACAGCCTATTCTATGTTCAATTTTCTTATATCAGATGCTATTTTTTTTTATAACTGATCCATACGTCAGGGCATTTAAAGAAGTCTTCTAAAGAAAAGTGTAAAGAAAAGTGGATAATGATAAAGATAATATAAGCCGTTTCCTTATAAGGAAACATCCGACATTCATTGACTAAACAGCCTGCGCTATAATTTATAAAATCTTTCTGATCAAACAATTTCTCGGGAA
This sequence comes from Acanthosepion pharaonis, assembly GCA_903632075.3. Lineage (NCBI taxonomy): Eukaryota > Metazoa > Mollusca > Cephalopoda > Sepiida > Sepiidae > Acanthosepion > Acanthosepion pharaonis. Next base: position 1,878,962 of record CAHIKZ030001635.1, on the reverse strand, counting down.
AATATGTTTCTCGGGACCACTGTTATGACTCTTTCCAGTACTGATGAAGGTTTTCTTCCTTGTTCGAAGTAGTATGAAATGTCAAATTATTGATTATATAACAAGTGACATAATCACTTCGTCTTAAATGTGCTATCCGTTTTGTGCTATCGTATTGGAAACAATTTTTCAAGAAAATAATTTTCTCAAGTCCAGTAGCTGTTATTGCTCTTTCTAGTATTAATAGCAGTTTCTTTCCTAGCCTTTTGTTTGAAGTAGTGAGGAAAGTCAGAATTTTGATTATGGCATTATTCTATTTTCGAGTTACATGTGGTATTCATTTTAGCTGCTGGAAGCCCTCAAGATACTTTTTCTGTTATTAGATACAGTTCTTTATTTCTGGTCTATAGCGCCAGATTCCAATGTTCTAAGAGAAGTGGTCTTCATCAAGACCCATGTGCTACTTTTGCTCAAAGCCATTTTTAACCATTAATGGACAATATACTTCTGAAGGGATTAGCGCCATATTGAGATTAAATATGAAAATATAATGTTTTATTTTCCACTGATCTGTGTCTACTTTTACAATGTCATGAAGTAAAACATGCTACGAACTTCAGTTGAGCAAACCTTAATATCTCAGTTACATTTATCTACTTTGCTGAGCATCATGTTCTTAGGGCATTGCTAGATAATCCGAATCTACACTAGAGATGTTTGAAACGTCAGTCTACAATTCCTTGCTGTTGTGAGCCTAACTATCTACAGGTCAGAACATTTAAATATGGTTCAGCAGCGTATTTTTTTTTCTTTTTCGATTATGCTACACATCAAAGTGACTAACATAACTAAACTAATGAAATTGATTTTCAAAGCTTGATTTGAACATGCTGATATTTTGGCTAAATTTCAATAAGAATTATGTTGATCAGGCAATATCTTGAGTTGATCGTTGTCAACGTGAAAGGCTTTGCTAAAACGTGGAGCATCGGGAAACCTTCAGAATTAACTTTGGAAAAATTTGTTCATTCCCAGTAATGTTTTCTCAGATTTATCCTTTCATTCCCAGAGGAACATACAGACCTAGCCAATCGATATCAATCTTCTATCGAACAGCTATTTAAGTCAATGTCAGTATCTAATGGTGACTTTTGGCTGCTGGTTCTATGATTTTACTTTGCCGGTTTGAACTCTAAAGATTGTTATTGTAGTCATTTTTACTGCCATTAAGATATTTACGAAGAAAAGGCATAATGTTCTATAAATCTTGCTCATTTCTCCCATCTGTAATTTAAAGAAATAATCTTTAAAAATACGATAAAGCTCACATTTTTTTAAGATGCACGCTGATATAATCGCTTGCGATTTCCTGTGGTCCGTAGGGCCTTCACTTAGTGGTGCTACTTCAGTTTAAATAGCATCTAGGTTTTACGTGGTTATGTTCCCAACCCCAGTCTGAATTGGTTTGGAATTCAGTTTTTCTTCTTCTAAACAGGCTGCCAACCAAGGCTAGTCAGACGTGTTATACACATAGCTACGTGTACGTGGTCGAGTGGTTAGAATGCTCGTATCTCACCCTGGTCGATTTGTCAGTAAGGTGACTTCTTGATGTTATCTGTCTGGATGAGGCGATCCCAGAGGGCAGCTCCTTTGGAAAGGGCATGGAACACCATACCCCAGATTGGCCCAAGCCTCGTGAGTGAAATTGGTTAAACGGAAAACTTGGGAAGTCACAAGACATCGTGCGCGAGGGTTTGAGCGTGCTAGTCTTGTTCAGACTGTTGATCCCGCTAGATAACGTGATCTCTCCCAGAAACTGTTGCTAAGGTCCGCTCAGCACAATTGCTGTATAAACTATAGATGGGTGTTGAACAAACACAAATGTGTCTGAGTGGGTGTCTGCAATGGGAATTTGGAAGACGCCCTACTAGACTAGCATCCCCGGATTCGAGTAGTTATTTTAATGACTTAAGACAGCTCCGATATTATATTGTCTTAAATGGTGCTACTTAAAATTAAACGCTACTGACGAAGAAAGAAAGATGTGTGTTTCAAAGAATGCTCTTGTGAAAGACTAAATTATTATTACGTTATTATATACTTAGTGAATATCTTTAAATCCAAATTTTCAGCATATCCATATGAATAAATTGTTAGCAATGTTAAATTTCCTAATATTCAACCCCCAGCTTACCTTCATAGAGGTCTTATTAAATTCCTTCTTGGCCTGGCAGGGGTCTTTGTCATGTTTGGCTAGATTCCGAGAGATATCCTCTCGATAGAAATGCTAATCTCCTGTGCTGTGAACAGGCTAATAAGAGGAGACAGCTCCCTCCTTTCCATCTTCTTCATACTCTTTCCATATTTACCGAACAGGAATAAAGGTTCATCCATTGTTTCCTGTTTAACATGTGGATTCCGGTTCCGGCTTTAATAAAAGTGTTTGAACTTTTTGGTAGCATAAATTTTTGGTAATATGATATGGCAGTTTTTCTCGTTACTGCATACCGACAGGTAGCAAGGAACCATAACTATTTGTTGGCGTTTAGAGAGGCTTCTCTTTTGCACAATATTTGTTTTTTGAATGCCATAAAGCGTACGACATGTGTCCGTGTAGCACTTCCGGTGGGCAGCCGTGAGACCATATTATGTTGTAATCTTAGCCACCTTCTCGTCACTTTGTGTTGCCTTAGACGATGGAGGGTATCAATATTTGGGCCGTTTTTTATCTGTCTCCTGGAACACTGTTCTTTTATTCTACTGACTTTTATTAACATATTGTAGAAAAATGATTAAAATAAATAAATAAATAAATAAAAAAGAATGTATAGCACGAATTAAGAATGTACTACACTTTTGATCCTTTTACGCTTGATCAAATCAGTTTAGATGTTGATTCTACAACTGGTGCCTAGTGTATCGGTGTAAACTATAATATTACACTGTATCGATTCTCGTGTTAAACGTGAAACTATAGAACTTCTGTGTGTGTGTGTGTGTTATGCTTACTTTCAATCAATTTACTGTTTCTGCAATACTATAAATAATATCATAAAAGACCTCTACTAAATATCTTCACATAGACTATTTCAAAAGAAGAACCAGATTTGATGATTTAAAAAGGAGAAATTAAAACAACGTCTAGGAAATTTGCAATTACCTCAGCACCGATCAGCGCGAATTCCATTAATCACTTCCCATCGAAAATTCGGAACGAGCGTAAACATTTTCGATTAATGTTTTAATTAAAGGTTAATTCAAATTAATTTAATTTGTAATAAAAAATTTCAGTAATGCAATTTGTTTCATATTGTATTCAGTTTTCTATTTTATTGCGAATGATTGAAAAAGTTTTTTTCCAAAAGTCGAAAAATAACGTGGAGGTCGGACCAGATATGGAATGGGCGCAATGTTGTGGTGTAATTATTATGAATACTGTGCAATACGAAACCTAAGCTACACTAAATATTTTAAAGTAGCTTAATGGTCAGTGAAATATACTAGGTGACCATAACTACTAAGCTCAAAAAAAAATTATTCTCAGTTATGTTTTTAAGTTTATTTTGTGGAGAAACGACAGACGTTCTTAGTAATCTTGAGACATTTTGCAGCAGAAATCTGCTGGTTATTTCGGCCCTCAGTAGGGCGGAAAAATGTCTTAAGCAGACGACCGATTAGTTCTTCACGTGACACATTCGTAAGTCGTTTCTTGCTCTCGCTCCACAATTTAATTTAAATAATCCCTTAAATTTTTAATATTTTGATTTAGTGTTGTAAAATATATTAAAATCATTTTAATATGTTTAAATTTGAAGTTTAGAATTAATGTGTTTCTTTACCATACACCTTTTTAAAATAGTTCGATTAGCTTGGTATCGAGTACGTATTGACAGCGTTGATCGGAGTTTCCTGTATCCTGTTTCAGCTTAATATATACTTCTGCAATATTGAAACAATATTTTAGTAATTGTTATATATTTTTGTCGCCAGAGCCCATTCGTCATAACTATTAATATTTTTTATTGATAGATGCTCAGACCCGAGGCAAGATTACCTAAATTGAGGTTGAGCGATAATGTTTCACATAAAGAGTTGACCTTAAAATCGTAAGGTAATTCATGAATGTATATGGTATTCATTTACGTATTCATAATACTATTTTACTATGCATATTTGCTAGTGTAAGACAAAAACGGCACATCGTAGAGAGTTTTTGGAAGTGCCATATATTTAAAATTCTCTAACTTGAAGAATAAATGATTTTCAAGGCTTAGCTGTGAAGATCTAGCTGTGTTGAAGCAAAAATAGAGTTCACCAGAAGATCTGCAACGAAAATAGATATAGAATAAGGTGAGCTAAGCACTGTTTTGTCTGTGAATAAGGGGTTGTTAGGTGGGAAACTATTTATCACCAGGTAAAGGCTTTTAAATTGTGTGGCCTAGAAAGTCAGAATTAAGTAGCTCTACCACTATTGTTGTATTAATATTCCTTTTTGGTTTCATCATCTCATGTAGAGATAAAATATGTCAGGCATTTTCTGAGCCGGTACAGAGAAACGAGGATTTTTAATCATCGTTAGCGATAGGTCGTATATATAAGTTCCACTTGAGGTCAGAAGTGAGCTTGAGTTCTAGTAGAAGCCCCAGACAAACGACCAACAGCTTATCATGACCGGGGAAAAAAAGGTCTGAGCTGAGCTTGATTTTGGATGCATTCAATGTTACAAACCAATTCCTTTTCTATTGAGCTGCGAGAGCAAGACCAGAGAAGAGATCAGTTTTCACGCTCTGGTCAATTTAATCTTGGGAGGTGCACTCATAAACTGTGGCCTCGTTTTCATAGAAACCTAATATAATTTATAGTAATATATCAAAAACTAGCAGGGCCGCGGAGAAAGGCTTCGGGGATACTAGCATTGATTACAGGATTTTCAAAATATTGTCATTAAGAACGACCTTCATGGATCTACCTGGCAGGAAAGACCCTGATAATTAAGAAGGCTCTTCTGGAAATCCTATAGCTACAGATTTTTTAACACTCCCTGATGTCACACCTTTTCAAAACCTTCGATATATTTACAGTAATCGCTCTGGTATGGCAATGATCATTAACTGTTTTTGGCACAATCTATGTCGGATATTAAATAACAGTTTTCAACATAATTATCTTTTTATTTATCAGAAAATCATGATCTAGACCTTAATTTGTATTTTTTTAATTTTTAATTTATTTTATTTTATTTTTATTTTTTTTTTTTTTTGCTGAAGTCATTTTTGACACTTCACAAAAAGGAAGTCTATATGGGTCAAAGGTAAAATTCCAGCTCGTGTGGGGGGCATTTGACTCTTCCTGGCGAACCAGATTTTTCAAGAACTAAGCCCCTATTTTCTAAGTATACTTATGAAAGTTTTGTTTTAGTCTTCTGTTAATTTCAAATAAAATTAGCATTAACAGTTCTATAATCCTTTAGGTGGTGCAAAAAGCACAAACGTCCATTTTGTTCAATTGTGCGATCTCACCGCGTAAAAACGATTGAGACGTTGTGACTAAAAATCCAAGGAACATGATTGTCTGAATAGCAGAGCATATTAGAAAGGCAAGTTTATAGAAACTGACCAATGCCCATTTTCGTAGATTTGTGGGGGGAAATCATTTTCGGAGTTTTAGATTTTTCAGCACATTATGAACATCGCTTTATTGCTGGTTGCTTACACAAGCAATAAACAACAAAGACAACATGTTTGGAAACTGAATGACAAAATGGAAAATAGTCTATTTAATGTATTTTGTCTTCAAAAATGAACTGCATCAAACTGGTGTTATTGGTGGGAATATATATATATATGTGTGTATGTATATATATATATATATATATATATATATATATATATATATATATATATAGATAGATAGATAGATAGATAGATAGATAGATATTGATAATATTAGTGGTAAATATACATACATATGCAAAATATATAAATATATATACATACATACATACATACATACATATATATATTTTTGTAAAAAAAAAATATTCCAAGAGGATAGAATCCAGGTAGAATTCAATGTCCAGGACAGAGTAAGGATATAATAAAAAGGCTTAAACACTAATATTCCATGGTCATAATTTATTCCATTGGAATCGTAAATACGATCCAATTCATCAGACCTACAAATTCAAAAAGAAAAAAACAACTCCGGAAATAAAAAATAAAATTTAGCGAGAGTGTAAGTATGAGAGTGTAGGACGAATGTTAGAGTTATAGAGAGGGGGAGTCAATACATGTATACATTTTGATCACATCCCCAAAACTGTGAATAACCACAAAATGTATCCTTTCCGTTTACATCTTTAATGTATTAGACATCCGACAACATTCATATTTCTCTCACTTAAACCGTCTTTAAAACTTCTCTCTGTTAAATTTTAATCTCCCACCTTCTCTCGTCGGTTACCCCTCTCTATATCTTTATACACGCTTGTTTTTGTTTTGTTTTTTTGTTTTTTTTTTTTGTTTTTTTTTGGACTAAGAACTTAAGATACTTGAAAATTTGTTTCGCCTTGTTCTAATGTTTTTTTTTTTTTTTTTTTACTTCCATTTTTTTCCTCGGTTACCAATTTGCCCTCAGTGTCTACAAATTGAGTGATCCGAAGTTTTTCAAGCTAGTAATACTTTTAATATTCATCCAAACAAGTTTGGTTATAAGGAACCGATAAAGTCTGTCAATTTTTTTATTTATTTATTTTTTTTTTGTATTTTCCAATTTTCAGATAAAGTTGAGTATTGCGCTCGAATTTCAAAATAAACTGTTCACAGTTCCTATTTTTGGTTTAGTTTCAAGTACTTTCGACTTGCGCAGTCATTATCAAGAACTGATGTGGTGTAAACATAAACGTCGTTCCTAATTATGCACCAAGGGAAAACGCTGAAGATGTAATGACAATAAATTTTAAATTCAAACATTTTTCGGCTTCTGACACGTCTAGACGCAGAGGTCAGCTGATTTCATTCGTTATCCCAACGATATTTTTTATCGATGTTTTCAAATATCCTACACTGCCACAACAGTTAAGAAAGGTGAAATGCTGTAAGATGCGGAGGTAAATTTACCGCGGAAGACTCAGAGATCAGAATATTTTCTATATATTTTCGCTTTACTAAATTTTTATTTTTTGTTTTTGCTTTTTTTTATTCCTTCCACACCAAGCACTAAAATGCAAGGGGGCTACTGGATGTGAAAGAGACGGAAAAGACTTTAGAAGGAACCAGAAACCCAATCCTAAAGAGGAAACAAGGGGTAAACTTCTATTCCTGTTCAAATAAACATCGGTGGAGTGTGAACTTATTTTTCTGTTTTAATTAAATTATTAGTCATCAATCACAATGAATCCGACCATAATTATATAAAAAATGAAGCTTCATTTATAAACAAGAGATTTGTAACTGAGTTATCAAAAACAACGGTAAAAAACCGGAATTGGTTTAACAAGTTTATTACCTTCTGGTACATGCGAACATAATATATAATAGAAACTAGGGAGGAGGATGTTTAGCCGTGAATATACTGAATGTTTTCAGCAAAAGCCTACTGCTCCTGCTACTACTCCTCTTGATGTAGGAATATTTTTATGTCTTTCGCTTGACGGCCGCATCCAAACCTTTAGGGAAATATTCACCCTCACAACAGAAAGTAAGGCAAAATTCAACAGATTTTTAAGTCTTCCAAGTTCGGCTTCTCACACCATTTTATCTTTCTTAATCTTTTGTTTTATCGCAGTTCGGGGTATTTAAAAATAGCAGTGATAAAAACAAACACCTTTTAGGATATAGAAGGAAATCGGAAAAAGAAGTGCATCTAAAAATGTTGGACACCAGAAAATTTAAAGTTTACCATTCCGCGTTTCATCCTTGATGCTTAATTATAACTAGTGTTTAGATTTTCTCATATATATACATAATTCCTGGGGCACCTTGAGGCGGTGTAATGTTTAGCAAGCTTGTCTCCCCAGAACAATTACGACTGAGTATTGAGCTCGATCCTCACTAGGTGCCCCTATTTTCAGCCTTGAAAATAACTATATAAATAATTCTAATTTTAAGAACATTATTTTAGTCTGATGAAGAAAATGAAACGCGTTTTTTCATTTTTTTTCCTTTCAGTTTTTTGTTCTTGTTCTTTCACACTTTGTAACCTTCTTGTTTTTGCTACCTTGTTTATCATTAAATGATTAAAACCGAGTCACTGGAATAAGCGTTGGAAAATGAAATGCTTAAAAGTTTTATTTCTGTGCTGAAAAATCAAACTAATAAATGTGAAGATAAAATTTATCGATGCCTCACAGTTCAGAATTGTCCTTGAGTTCGAGTTATGTCAATTAACGCAAAGGTATGAAGCAGGCGTTTGTATAAATAAAACATTAACCCACTGTACACGTCTTTATAACGTAAGTAAAGCGATTCGCGTCCCAAAATTATTTCGCATTGTTTCGAAATGCTATTATGAATTTTTAAAAATTAACGGTAAACTGTTAAAGAAAAAAAAGCAAGTACAGGAAAGTTAATGACATAGACCCTTCCGGCAGCTTGATTCAGAAGATATTTCAAATATTGCGCAAATGAAAATTTTGCATCAATCTTTGCGCCATGTCGGGAATAATCTCGACTAACATAAAGTGGGAAGATTATATTGAATCAGTTGCTAAGAAAGTTGGTTCACTGTGTTGTGCTAGACAATTTTCATTTTCAGAATCTATCTTAAATATTTATTAGTCTACCATTCATCCTTACTTTGAATATTGCTGCCACATATGGTCTAGGGCTCTTGGTATATATTTTAGAGATCCTTGATAAAATCCAAAGAAAAATCAACGATATTATTAGTTAGGACTTCAGTTTCCAACCGAAGAAATTTTGCTTACATCTGCCTTTTCTATAACTACACTCATAGTAATTGTTTGGAGGAGATCTTCCATACGGTTGTTTTATTGCCTTACCTCAACTGAAAATGAATTGTACATATCGTATCTACTTAGGACTTCATAGAGACTCTGAGGTATTATGGTGGATGTAGTCAGAATTGTAAGTGAGAAAACGTTGTTTGGGTGTAAGGAATATTGTGGTATGTTTAGGTCAGTGATTTGACTAAGTTTAGTGTTAAGACTATCTTATTTCCACATTTCGCAATTTAGCCTTGTGACACATTTTTGTACAAAATGCAGAATAAATACGAAATAGACAAAATTAGTCTATATTATTTAATGAAAGATGCATCAATATATATATATATATATATATATATATATATATATATATATATATATATATATATATATATCCGTGACCTGTAGGGTCGCAGGGGCACCATGTATACTGCAGCCGTATTAGAAGATTACCTGACGTTCGCCAGAAGGCTTTGAATTTTCAAGTAGAAGCTTTCCTTCTCCTAGACCGGTTGCCACCATGTCCTGCTCTCTATCTTTCTCTTTTCCCACTCTGTCTCTGTACACACACACACACACACAAGCACACACACACACACACACACACACACACACACACACATATATATATATATATATATATATATATATATATATATATATATATATATATATTTTAACATACAACGTGTGTTAGTACGTGTGATACCCTGTCTTCATCAGCCGCCGACCAGGGTGATCTCACGGTTTCTATATATATATATATATATATATATATATATATATATATATATATATATATTATATACAGACATTATTATATTATATATATATGTGTGTATGCGTGTATGTTTGTGTGTGTGTGTGGAGAGAGGGAGAGAGAGAGAGCAGGACATGGTGGCAACTGGTTTAGGAGAAGGAAGCTTCTACTTGAAAAATTCAAAAACCTTCTGGAGAACGTTGGGCTCCGTCAGGTAATCTTCTAATGCGGCTGCAGTATACATGGTGCCTCTACGACCCTATAGGCCACGGGATATATATATATATATATATATATATATATATATATATATGTGTGTGTGTGTGTGTGTGTGTGTGTGTGTGTCTATTACTATTATGTTATATATATATATATTACTTACTTTACCATATTATATATATATATATATATATATATATATATATATATATATATATATATTTACCTTTTACTTATTCTATCGTTTATTCTTCTTTTTGTTATAAGCTTTGCGATACGGTACCTAGACTGTATGAAATTATGTGCAGAACTAAATTGGTGGCAAAGTCTGATCAGTTCATCGTCGAATTGGCAAGATTTTACTCTAAATTCTATGCTAACAGTTTCTTTTCTCGCATTTCTAACTTGTGGAATTCTTTTTCTATTTCGTGCTTTTCAACCAATTTTGATCTTCAAAAATTTAAATGCAATATCAGTCGTTATCTAATACCTTCTTGATTACTCTTCTTTTGTTCAGGCATCTTATTAATATTCTTTCTTATTCTTTCACACTTTGTAACCTTCTTGTGACTTAGTGGTTTTGCTACCTTGTTTATCATTAAATGATTAAAACCGAGTCACTGGAATAAGCGTTGGAAAATGAAATGCTTAAAAGTTTTATTTCTGTGCTGAAAAATCAAACTAATAAATGTGAAGATAAAATTTGTCGATGCCTCACAGTGGAGAATTGTCCCTGAGTTCGAGTTATGTCAATTAACGCAAAGGCATGAAGCAGGGGTTTGTTTAAATAAAACATTAACACACTGTACACGTCTTTATAACGTAAGTAAAGCGATTCGCGTCCCCAAATTATTTCGCATTGTTTCGAAATGCTATTATGAATTTAAAAAATTAACGGTAAACCGTTAAAGAAAAAAAAAAGCAAGTACAGGAAAGTTAATGACATAGACCCTTCCGGCAGCTTGATTTTTTTTTTCTTTTTTTGTTGAGCTTCCGGTGAAATAATGTTTTAGATGAGCATGCGCTCTCTGATACCTAGAGCGTCACGCCATTTTAGAAATTTGCTTAAATTTAACATCGAAAATAAATGGAAAACACTAATGAAAAGACGTTAAAAAATAGTGAAATAATAAAAAAAAAGACAGGGAGAAGAATGCTATGAGTTTATTTCTTCTTTTTAAGAATTTGTTAAACACAACTGATAAAATTACATAAAACCTGGAGATAATAATATGTAATGGGTTCGTTCGCTCAATCAAGATTTTAAATTCTGTCATGCAGCGGCTGTTCAGTAATGAAGGCAGGCTTTTAACTTTTAAAAGCGAAGTTAGCTTTCCTTTTTAGATTAATTAAGTTGACCCCGTAAAATTCTATTTTAATTTGAAAATTATTTTAGTCGGCTTTAATACTTTCTGACAAAAGTTGAAGTTGAGTTTTTCGACTGATTAATTTCTAAAGAAATCTTGTATTTAATTCTGTTGTTGCTATTTATTAAACGTAGCTGCTGCTGATTCTGATTATTACTATTATTATTAATATTATTATTATTATGATTCTTCTTCTTCTTCTGATCATGATAATGATGAAAATACAGAAAAAATATTTGTTATTTTTATATGCTTTCTCCCCCGTCTTTTTCTTTCCTTCACAATATTTATTTTCAATACTACGATTCACCCAATACGAGGCATAATAACTACTCATATGGGACGAAGTTAAAATGACGAAGGTTGGTTTGAAAAGGGGAAGTTTGTAGTGTAACTGAAGCACCAAAAATGAAGTTTGTTTCACAGAGTGGAAGTTCTCGTGGGAACTTCCTTCCTACAAAAGGAATCCAAAGGAAATGTATCGATACTACTCCGTGGAATTAGAATGGTGGCATCTATCTGCAATGGTCGGAAGGATTGGAAATAAAGTGTAGCGTGCCATTGATCATTTGCCATGGAAACGGTTAAGTCGCCAGACGCTTATAACTGAGTCTTTGGTGTCTAGCATTGACAGAGTTCAAAAGCGAATACAGATTTGACGCATCATCATTAACTCCCTTCATATTGTGTTGGTAGAAAAGAAATTCCACTGAGACAGTTTCATCTTCAGAACCGCTGCATTGATGAACAGATTATGGAGAGGATAGTTCTATGAACATTATGATATTAACCTCCTCAAGTTTTGAGTCAACTGCGATCTCTCCTACATATTCTGATGAATGACCTTTACACCCTTCTTAGCCTATACGCCCTTCTTAGACTTTACGCACTTACACCAACCACATGCAAATTCTACCTTGAATGACTCTTGGGTGAACAGAGAGTATAAATCTCTCACTTTCTATCTCTCTATCTCTCTTTACATATATATATATATATATATATATGTGTGTGTGTGTGTGTGTGTGTGTGTGTGTGTGTGATTCTGTGTGTGTAAATCTCCTAAATTGTTCCCTAAATTTTATTTCTTTATTTTAATTTTTCTTAGTTTACTTTCTTTTTTTTCTTTTTTTTTTTTTTGCTTCTCCTGGTTTTTCTTTTGATTCGTAATCTTTTATGGGTCTTTTAAATGTTGTTTTATTTACTCTCTGCATAATAATTTCCTCTCTTTCATTGATATTGCCTTCTCTGTGAGAAGGAGATTTGCCAGCAAGTTAATGTCACTTCCCCTGAAAACTCACATCGCAAATTTGAAAGCGAGCGATTATTTTTGAAATACATGAACATCTTCAGAAAATTGAGAAGATAATGTCAAATTATATTAACAGTTCCGTCCATCAATATCTGTGCGCATGGAAAAATGTCGAAAAGGCTTGAAAATAGGATAAATGAATTAAAAACCGGGTGTATCATTGAAACTACCCAGGCGACAGCTCTAAAATTTGCGGAATTAATAAATAATAAGCACTTCAAATACCTCGACGTATGGATCAGTTATAACAAGTTCAGTATAGGAGAAAAATCATATTTCTGCGCCAGAGTTAGTTTTGCCAAACACCGCAGATTACTAGAAAACCAAAACATCAATCTGAAATCTCGAGACATGCTCTTAAATAATCTCGTAAAATCGAGACTTTCATATGAAGGCCATGCATGGCGTCAAACCCATCATGAGTTATATAAATTGCCGGTTGTATGCAATCACCTTCAAAGATCAATGGTTAAAAACCTTCCGTCCTTACATGTAATATTTCTGTCATATATGGTCTGGTGTCTCCGCTCTAAGTTTCGAGGTCCTTGACAAAATCCAGAGACAAATATGCAATGTAATAGTTCCTGCATTATTTATATTATTCGGACTATTGTCCTCATCTTTGTCGCCACATTTCGGCCGTTGTACGCTCCGGCCTTCTTCAGGTGGTTGGAATGTCGAACTGAACCCTTTATTTCGCTCACTGGGGTAGACTGTTCTAGTTCAACGTGCCATGTTTAATGGATGTCAGTTATCAGTTATCTCCTGTTAATTTCCCTCTGAAAGTTCTCCACTGCCTTAACCGGGTATTGAACTTACGCTCTTTGGGTCCCGTCACTGGATTTAACTAACGCCTTTATCCACTGTGCCATGTGTCCTTGAGGACATTCCAACCACCTGAAAAAGGCCGGAGCGTACAACGGCCGAAACCTTGTAATAAATACGGCGACAAAGATGAGGACAATAGTCCGAATAATGTAAATAATGTACATAATACCTCATCTCAGAAATATAGACAGATACTAATAGTTCCTGATCTGGCATCTAGTCTAGAGTCGCTTTCTCACAGACGTGCCGTAGCTTCCCTCTGTCTTTTTGTTGTAGAGTAGTTTTCACAGTGGAGGCTTGTATTTCGCCAAGTCGGTCCTAAAAGGGTCCGACGTACAAAACGTTAGGAACTTGCAAATAATAGTTAATGACGCAGCAATCTAGTTGTGATGGTTGATACTCCAATGTCCGACATCGACTGACTCACTCAACTCCACTAAGCTCAACTGGCCACTGCTACTACTACTTATTATCTGTGGGAGATTCTGTTACAATAGGATAGGTAATGTTCTGGTATAACACTTTTCTACAAGTATTTCCACGGCAACTATTCCGACGAGCTACTTTCGCTGGTTTCCAGACAGCATGCATTTAAGCGAGCTACCAGGCTGGCATCTCGATCCCACCCTTTCACTGTCAAAATGGTTAAATGTAAACGTCCCTTCTACTTAAACAGCTTCTTCTTGCGAACTTCCCGTCTGTGGAACTCCCTTCCCGTCTGTGGAACTCCCTTCCCGTTGCTTGCTTCCATGATGACTATAATCTTCAAATATTCAAGTGCAATTTTAATCGATATCTGATCTTGTTCCCCGTCCTTCTCAGTATCCTTTCCTCGAACACGCCCTTTTACTCTTGTTCTCAATCCTTTGTAACGCCTTGCGTGCTAGTGGCACTCCCGCTTTTCTTGGGGTGAATTGCTTTAAAAAAAAGCTTTGAGCGAGTGAAGCCTGGGGGTCTGAAGAAAGACCATCCTCCTTTTATCCTTTGTGCCGCCGAATAAAAAAGTTATACCAATTAACATAAACTCAATCACTTGAGAAATACCAACTGCAGCAACAATTAAAATGAATAATACATGTAACTCGATGAGAAAATAATAATATAATCAAGATATTGACATTCCACACTACTTCAAATAAAAGGTTAGGAAAGAAACTCCTATCACCATTAAAAAGAGCGATAACAATTACCAGATGTGTAGAACCTATTTTTCTGGAAAACAGTTTTAAGAGAATGATTGTATCAGTTACAATCGAAAGCACTATTGGTTGTTCGTTCTATGAATGTCAAATGTTTCTTTGTAGAGAAACGGCTAATATTATCATAAAAGCAATTTTAGTAGGTAATCGAGTACTGAAGAATTGAGACAACTTACTATCGGCTGATATCAGATGAGCCTCCCCATTTACTACTTGTGTGGAAGTCCAATAAGTTAGAAGCAGAACCGAAAGGAAGGGGAGAAGGAGGGCAGTACAATTCCAATATAGATAAACATAAAATATAGTGAGCTTGGGCCTAAAGGCGGAGATCGAGGCATTTATAATGGCTGCACAGAAACAAAGCCGCTCACCTCGAATTACCAGACAAACATAATAATAGAAAGGCGCAGTATGTGAAAAACAAATTCAGATTACTGATAACTTAACATCTGGTTGCATAATTTTGACACCCTTAGGGATATAAATATTCCAGTGTAACATTGGACATTGTATATTAGTAGAAATATTTTACAACGCACTAACGTGTGTTGAAATTCTCACAGAATTTCGTATTGTTGATGTTATCGCTAACAGCTTTTGTCAAGATTTACAAACTCTACATTTCGTTCAATTTCGCAAACTAAACGATGAAATTTGAATCTGCTTATTTGTTTGGAAAAATACTTTGATAAAAATCCCTACCTCGCCGTTCAATAATTTCTTTAATTTAATTTAATTTTATAGGACTTCATGTTAAGCAATATTTTTTTAAGAAAATTTCTTTTTTTTTTCCTTTTTAACAGTGAAGAATAAATTCTTAGGATTTCTTACTGTCGAGCATGCAACATACAACTGGCTGAATATTGCTTTCTGGGGTCAATTTCCAACTTTTTGAAACGTTTAGTCTTGTCATTTGTTTATAATTTGCACAATCATGGGGCGAACTTGATAAAGAAAAGACATGTAAAAATGCAGTATTGCATTTTTATTAATAATTATTTTACATTTTAATTATTGTTTTTTTTAAATAGTGGGAGTATTTTGTATATCAAATAATAAAACTTTTAATTTTTCCAAAAAATTAATAAAATTTATTGTACTAAACTACACATCCGAGTAAGACCAACTGTACTTTGTACCCACTTATCTGTTTTCACTTCTTTCCAAAATTTGGTTTTGAGCGGTCAATTCGATTGGTGGCTATTTTAGACGGCGCGAGGACGGACAAAAGTCAAAGAATCTTATATATAGATGACCTTTCATTCAATACTACTATCCGCTACTATTTTAAATGGTATACACATCATACTAAATTAGTCATGAATTCATATTTATGTTGGAATTTAGCCTTTCTACCAGTACACAAAAAATCTAATAGACGTGACATGGGGATTTTTAGACTAAAAAACATGACTTATAGATATAACAGAGACATAAATATAAAGATTTCGAAGTGGAAAATGAAAAAATGAGCCACCTTAAAACTATGGCTGCACCTATAATATTTGGAGCCCAAGGAACGACCAATAAATGTACGGGTCGCTTTTTTTAGTCTGGGTCAAAGAGCCTAGGCTGAAGCTAAATCTGCATCTCCCAGCTGTCCATGATGCCGTTCCTTTTTGGGAATATATGTTCTCCCATATATAGAATGAAACTCCAGCTCGCAGTCTTCAGCGTTTCCCGTTTGATGAATATTTCCCCGCCTGAGACGTAGATGCATCCGGCCCATTTGAATCTGGAGTCCTGTGGCTTCTCCAGACACAGGAGTATAGAGGACCGTGTGTTTGCGTGTTGTTGAATTGGGAACACGTGCGTTTGATTTCCTGCCAGAAGAAGGTTCAACTACAAGAAAATGGCCGGACTTGAATTAAGTCCAACTGAAGATGTAAAGAAGACAAACAAGACCGATATAAATATATGTATTAAACAACACAATTTTACAATCGACATAGACAATAAAATTTGTGTGTGTGTGAACATTTGTGTCTGTTCTTTGGTGAATGTTCGTATTTTAATGAATGTTCGTACGTACGTGTATGTGTGTTTAATGTTCTTCCACAAATGAGAAGACGCGGATCTTCAAAAGAGAGCTTACATTGTAGTCGCTGAAATAAAGAAATGATAAAGAGAACGAGGCGAGAAATTGCCAATAATTTATAGTATAGGGAGAATGACCCCTAGTGACAATTATGGAATTAAGGAGGAGCTAACTCCGACAATAACCTCTCAGGTTGAAAGTGGAAGGAACGAAAACTATTAATATGTAAAAAGTTCTTGGAAATTTTGAATATTGTCCTTGTGAACTGAAAATAAATGGTGTCTGTAAAGGTGCATGTTAAAACGTTTCGACGAAATGTGCTCGTGCTCTTTCATCAGTGGCGCCGTGGTTATTCGAGTTGAATGTAGCACGCTCTGGAAAAAAATACGTTGCATGTGTGAAGCAAATGTCTCTCATCAGGGTGCTATTAGTAATAATATTCGTTTTGACTGTCGCACTCTCTGGAAAATATTTAGAAACAGTGTTGTAGTAAAGTTGAGCTAATTGTGTCGAATATGTAAGACTATTCCTTTTGTTTATGCTTACACTCTGATTTTATATATATATGATATATTACTCCCTGCATGGAACATATGTATATACAGTTTTGTGTATATTTTAGTAATATAAAAGTCTCACTGAGAACAAAGCATATTTGTCATTACATTTTCTTTCAGCAATTCCTTCCGTGAACTATAAGATTATTATTTTACAGATATAATAATGACCACAACAGAGGAAATAGAAATGGGAGAATAAATATTTCTACTATGGATTTCCCCCGTTAAAATATGAATAATGTCCGTGTTAAATATCACTTAACCTCAAACTTTATACAAACAGAATGCGCGTGCTTACTACGTTTCGTTACTTTAAATCTCGGGTAATTGTCTGGTAATGGATTGTACAGGGTGTCGCATTTAACAGCGAAATCTGATGTCATGACATTTCTAAAAAGCATCTTATGACATAGATTTTTTTTTCATACTTTTACAAGACCCTCACAGATGAAGAAGCGACTTGAATTAATATAAAATATGTTTATCTAGAAGTATTCTGAGAATACCATGGACCGATCATTTAAACAATGACAAAGACAATGTCAACAAAAATACACGTATGCTTATCATCAGTAAGAAACAGTTGACATTTATGAAGCACAAAATGAAAAAAGAGGTCTTGTGAAATTTGATAGACAAAGGACCTAAGAGCGTCAAAGGGAAGCAACGCACAACCTACCTGGCAAACCTGAGCGAATGGATGGCTGAGCAGGATTTCGAAGAGATGATAAAAAGACAACAGATATCAAGAGCTACAAAAAACAGGAAATTATTGTCAGAAAACACTACCCTTTGAAACTGAACCTCAAGCACCAATGGAAAAAATTAACTTTTTTGTTACTCAAAAAGATACTCCAAGCCGCCTTCTTGTATGATAGCCCAGCTAATGTAATGAAAGAGATTATTGATTTTAGGATCTCAGACTGCTGGATTAGGCAGTTTGTGACAGATGTTAGAGTATACAAAACCTGCATTGCCTTCCACATGACATCCCAACCGAATCTAGCAATAGAAAATGAGGATCCTAATTTCCCTCCCGAGGATAGGTGTTGGTATGTATGCTGATGACATAGGTATTCATAGCTGGAATAAGAATGATCTTAATCAAAAAATCAACATCTTCTACCAAGTGTTCTAAGAAATAGGACTCAATATAAACATTTCCAAAACAGAAATAATGATTTGGAATTGCAATGAAATCAGTGATGACACCTATTCGTAATCCATTATAAAATTATAAAATTTCAGTATGTGAAAGTAGTAAACACTAAACGATTCAGATACCTCGGGCTATGAATCAATTAAGTATCAGATAAAACAGTATTGAACATAGAATAGGATACTCCAGAAGTAATTTCGTCCAGCACCGAAAATTACTGCAAAATTATTAAACTGAAAACTCGAGTCATGTACATAAATAGCCTCATCAGATCTTGACTTTCATATGAATGTCTTGTATGGCAACAAACCCAGCTGTAGATAATCGTTTTCTAAAATTGATAGTGAAAGAAAGCTTTGAGCATATGCAACCTGAGGATCTTGGCAAAAAACTCCCTTCTTTTAACATGGTGTACTGAAGCTAAAGAATTGTACCAAAAAGCAGAAACCTCATTACTTCAGGTCTACAAACAGCGACAACAATAAAATTGGATATAAGGCGAAGAGAAAATAGGAACGTAATCAATATACTGATGTTCCACACCACTTCAAATGAATAGTTAGGAAGGAAACCCCGATCAATATTAGAAAGAGATAACAGCTACTGGATTTGAGAAACCTGTCTTCTAAAAAGTTGTTCTAAGAGAATGATATTATAAAAATCCTCCGAAAGCAGTACTGGCTGCTCGGTCTATGAATGTCAAATGTTTTATTTTAAAGAAACGGCTAATATTACCATTACCTATCGACAGAGAACGTCGGCGGGAAAAAAATGGATGATATTTACGTCCTATAATATTTCATAATTAAATGAAAACATATTTCTAGTATTTTTTTTTATTCCGTAAAAAACACATTATGAATAATAAAAAAGTAATAAATTCCTGGAGTGGCCCACCGTATATCAAGCAAAATAAATGATGATGATTATGATATTGGTAATGGTGATGATGATGATGAACAGTATAAACAAAAATAACCACTATTTCTATATAGCTTTTTTTCATTTTACTCTAGCACTTCACCATAACTTCTTGTCGTATAATACAAGCTAATAAAATAAACATTGTTATATAACACTTCACAACATAAATGTTCTTTTATTCATACCGACTAACAAAATCATTTCTATGAAAGAAATTAAGAAATGTTGCAAATGTAAGAATATTGAAAAATAAATTACCAGATAGTGGTATTTAAACACAGCCGTTATTCCAGAAGTAGTAAGAGTACTAGGAATAACTAAAAAGGACATCGTTGCATCTGTCAAGAAAATCCAATGAACTCTATATTTATCTGTAATACAAAAGATTTTGTAAAGGAGAATGAGCATATATTTAAAAAAAATCACTGAACGATTTGCTGTTGGTTTTAATTTTACCAAAGCCAAGCAATAATCCCACTAAGATGCAAGCAGGTGCTGGTTGTTAGAGAATATGAGGCAAAACAATATTAAAGAGTGAGAAATTTAAAAGCCCTACAATTAAAAAGACATCAGAAAACTATTGACATTGCATTCAAATTTTTGAAGATCACTGTTGACTGCTAAGCAAGAAGCCAAAAGTGAGCTCCACAAACGAGAAGTCCGATAGGATTATTTCAACTAGAACTCTCTTACAAAACTACAGCAATCAGCCTTCAAAGATACCTGGAAACTACAGAAGACTGTATGATGATCTGTGTCAAAAAATATGAAAGAAGGAAAAAAGAATTATTCATTATTAAGGGAAACCAACAATTTCAAAATTAGAATTTCAAGTGGGTGAAGAAATGCAAGTAAAACATAACACACATACTGCAGTTGCAAAAACCTTGAAAAAGAAATCAAGAGCAAATGAAATGGAGCACATAAAGAAAAGATGGAAAAATAAACGTCTTCATGATCACTATTCTTCCAGTTCCAGACAAGCTGATATAGACAAACCCTGTACGTATTGTAGGGATAAAGGCGGAAAGGTTTTATTCTTATTGCACAAGACCAATTCTTCCTCACTACCAAGGACACATACTGAAAAATTGTGTTAGCCTAAAATGCAGATTTGGTGATAATTATCCAGAAAATAATCCTGGACATCTTGTATCTGGTTGGCACCCGCTGAATATAAACATGTCATGACTGAGTCGGGTAGTACCTGAACTGGAAAACCTGCAACTTTTAAGGAAAGGTAACTGCAAGAAACTAGTATGAACACCACCCAGACGCAGTTACGGAGATAGGAACTGTAACAGTTTTATGGAAATCAAAATCTCAAAGGTGTGGCACGTAAGAACATCAATAATTAGGTTGTTGTTGGAGCCCTCTGATTGATTGGAAATATTCCAATAGACTCATTGAAAGGATTCCTGGTAGCCCAAATCCTCAAGAAATACAAAAAAATTGTACTCACAAGTACAGCTCACACCTTACGAAGGGCTTTATCTATGTAAAGTTTGCGTGAATTTTTTTTTTTTTCAAAAAATGCTTAGTTGAAATTTCATGATACAATTTCTGGCCTTATATCTCTGGTTGGGACCCGTAAAGAAATGTGTGTACACCAGAAATCAAAGCAAATAATATAGCGCCCTGATGCTAAACTACTCATGGTTTCTAATCTTCCGTAAATTTAAGTGTTAAATTATACATTTTCTTCGGTGAAATAAGGTGGAATATAATAAATATTTCTTTCTCTACCTTAGATTGTTTTATATACTTTAAGACGTTATGCAGATCACCTAGTTGCTTTTACGCTACGCATATCTTTTCACTAGCAGGAGTAGTGATGTAGAATCATAGCCGGGTAGAGGGTTCTGTTTTTTTAGCTTGAAGGACGAGGCAGACAAGGCAACTTGGGAGTTATTTCTAGAGTTTTTAGAACATCTTCTACCAAAAAGTGTCTTAGTCGACTAGTTTAACCGATCTAAATTCATGTCTAACTGGAACCGACCTGCAAGCCGCTCTTTTTATCAAAACCTGTTTCCGTATCGCACACATTTGGCTGCGATGCATGTACCTGGAATACTCTTATCAGAGTTCACAAACGAATTAATTGAAAACCAATGGCAGTAAGTCTCTCCAATACTATTGCATTCTACTTCGTCTTTTTATTGCTTTCAGGAATTTTATCGTCTGGATGATTATGACTGTCGCTTGTTTGTTTTTCTCATTTCTTGTCTATATTTCTAAGATGTTGTTTTGTAATTATTTACATTGTTCGGACTGTTGTCTTCATCTTTGTTGTCATATTTACAACGTTTCAGCTTTATTTGAACTCTTTATCTCATCCACAGGGGTAAATTTTTCTAGTTCCACAAAAGCTGCCTTTTCCGGATATGTCAACAGCATCAGTTATTAACCTCTGAAATTTTATCTTCACTTCAGGTATTTGAATTCACAACTCTTTTAGATAAAATCACTGGGTTCAACCAACGCTTTTATCCACTGGATCATGTTTCCTTGAGGACATTAGTGTATGAATTTTTTAGACTTATGAACTTAAATGTCTCAGTAACATTTTTTTACCAGAGTTCATACTGCAATTTTGTTGTATATTATCGTTTTTCTCTCGCACTCCGTATTGCCGGTTTCCATAATGTACTCATTCCTATACTTGATTGTTGTGCCCTATCATTTGCTCTGATTCCTTATGTTCTCGTATTTTCCAGTAATGTTCTCTGTCTATTATTTCAATCTCATCCCACGGGGGGTGATCTCCCTTTTCCCTCCATATGAGGGCCTGATTTTTTTTCTTTTTTCCCTACGTGTTACAGCTTTTCGGCGTTCCTGCAGTCTTATATTAAGGGGACGGCTTGTTTCTCATTTATGCTTATTACCGCAGCTGCATGGGGTGGCGTGCACACAGTCCTTAATCATGTTCTCCTCTATGGAAAGTCTTACCCAGAAGAGGTGTCTGCGAAGTGTTGAACCACTTTTAATGGTCGTCCTGATATTATACGGACTACAGATCTTTTTGCACTTTTCCGATAATCCCTTCACAAAGGGTAGGCAAACCGAGGCTATTTACTGAGTGTTGTTATCCTCTTGCACCCTTCTATCCCAGTTTGTCGGAGCTGCCGTCTTGTACCCAGGGTAGCTTTTTACGTTGTAGAGTACTGCTTATACTGACCATTTCTTGTTCATACTGGATCGCCAATTATGGATTTTTCAGGATTTTGTAAGCTAATGCTTCTGGGAGAGGGATGGTACGTGGAACTAGAACAATCTACCCAGGTAGACGATATAAAGTTTGCAGTTCGGAATTCTAATTACCTGAAGAAGGCCAAAGCGTACAACGGCGGAAACGTCGTGAATACGCTAACTAATATGAGGACAACAGTCCTAACAATGTAAATAATCAAAAAATATATTTAATATATTCAGTTTTTTTTTATATTAAAAATTATATTTAAGATATTCAAGGAAGTCCCTAATACTTTGCTAATGAGCTAATGACTGCCACTAGTGTACCTTTCATATTTCTGATATGGTTAACATACTTATCTATCGTTTCATCATCATTCAGATTTATTTTGTCAATTGCCGGAATAGCAAAAGCGACGACTATTACCACTGGTAATTTTCACCCATTTAATTTGGACTCGAGTAATACATGATATCTTGCACTTTATTTAAAGCCAGAAAATATTTTTAGATTGTAAAAAGCTTTGGAGGGGGGAGATAAACATATTTTACTGATATATGTCCTACTAATTAATCCATAGCTGGGAGGGAGAAGAGGTGAATTCATACTTTTCCCAAGAGTATTTGCGCTTAATTATAACACTATATAACAGGGTATATATTATAACACTATATAACAGGGTATATATTATAACACTATATAACAGGGTATATAACACTATATAACAGGGTATATATTATAACACTATATAACAGGGTATATATTATAACACTATATAACAGGGTATATAACACTATATAACAGGGTATATCAATGGCAAGAGAGAGAGAGAGAGAGAGAGAGAGAGAGAGAGAGAAGAAACCAGCGCGTACCCTGCCTAACAAACTTGTGTAAATGAATGTCAGAACAGAGATTGGAAGGGAAAGTTAAAAGACAAACAGTGCTTAGAGCTAGAAAAGAGAGGAAGTCGTGAAGAGCCACGATCGCTCAAGTCCTAAATGGATATGACACAAAGAAGAACATATAGCTTTTTTCTTGATGATTATGTGAGGGAATATTATCCAAGTACTCTAGCACTCTCCTGTGTATTCTAGTTCATTTTAGTCATGCTACGGTCTAGGGGATTTTAATTTTCTTCATCCTAATTCCAATTCTAAAAATCTTTTCTTTTTTTTATTTTTTATTTTTTTTTTTTTTAACATCACTCTTCCAAACGCGTAATAACTGAGCAGATGATCGTTAGCATTTCGTTTTTTTTTTTGTTTTTTTTTCTCTTATTCTTTTCATATCCAGGTGATGCTCGTGTTTTTGATTTTTTTTTTTTGTTTTTTTTGTTTTTTTCTTCCTCTTTCATTTACATTCTTTAGTCTGCAAGAACATCAGTATTCACCATCTGGTAGACTTGGCTTTTTTTTTTTTTCTTTATTTCGGATTTTTTTTTTTTTAAATCACCGCTCGTGGTCTGGATTGAAAAACACGCCAAAGTTTCTAAGTCTAAAAAGAGAGATTTACTTTGTTCGTTTCTCGCAGACAGATTCTAGGTCGCAGGGTTAAATCTCCTGCATCTACAAATAGATCACCGTTTCTGCTGAGCAATGTCTATTCTTTCTTCAGTTAATTTATTACATTAAAAAAAAACCGTATCCTCGTCTTTGTTGGGGTAGGTGCCAAATTTGGCTTTGATGTAATTCGCTCTCAGCGGAGTCTGTTTATTGACTATTGTTTTCTCTTCAATTCTATTTTAGTACTATTTGCTTATTATTTCTTTCACATCATTCAGTTATTCTCTTTTATTATTTAATTCTCTTTTAATCGACTGAGAAAACATTTTCTGCCTTCCATCACTATGGCTGATGCTAACCTCCAGGAGCATGACAAATTACGCCTTCACGGGCTAATGTTTTCCACTGACATGAAGTGAAAAAACTATACTGACTCAGTTGCTAGGTCTGCTGCTAGTAAAGTTAGTTCTCTGTGACGTGCTAGACAATCTTTCTTGTCAGAAGTTATCTTACATATTTATAACTTTATCATTAGTTCATTCATTGAATACTAATGTTACATCTGGTTTGGTGCTCTTGCTATATATCTAGAGATTATTGATAAAACCCAATGAAAAACCTGCAATGTATATGGTAAAATATCTAAAATCCTGTAAGATACCTATAAAAAATACTTAATAAAATTCAACGATGGTTGACGAAGCAGATATTAGACAAATGAGAAATCAGGGAAACCATTCCCCCATAATTAAAAGTCTAGCAAGGTAGCGGAAGCTGCGCACATTTGAAGACCAGCAGTTCTTTGTCTGGCGAGAAAAATTCGTCTATAATTTTATGCAGTCAAATTAGCAGTTTTATAATTTTTTTTTTTTTTTATAAATCTAAGCTCAAACTGGCAGCTGATGCCGATAATGACTTTCAATTTGTTACCAACCAAATGTCATGCAAATTTTAACGGCCCCCAGACGAAACTGATCCCTGAGAGTATTTCTGCCTTCCTTCACCATGGCTGATGCTAACCTCCAAGAAAATGACTAATTACGCCTTCTCGGGCTAACGATAAATTCACACAGTCGAGGTACTCATTAGAACAACTGCCGTGAAAATATGTATTGATGTGAAAAACGACCTTCAGTCTGTTAAACTAAACTGATCTTTTTTAATCATCTGTCTACTATTAGTGTGGCTGGTGCTAACGTAACGGAGAGTAATTCACCGCGCCTTCTCGGGCCAACATTAAATTCATGCTGTCGGGTTGCTAACTACCATGACAATATTTATTGAAAATATTTATTGATGTCAAAAAGTACCTTCAGTCTGTTGTTAATTGGAGAAAAGAACGGCCTGCTAATTTTAATGACTGCAACTAAACTGCTTTCTATTAATCATCTGAGAGGCCCTTTGCTGGTTTCCATCAGAGAGACTGGATCTGAATCTGGACGAACATAAAGTGTAAAGGTTATTTCATTGAATAAAAATACTAGGTTTGATGCTATGAAAGTTGCATTATTATATTGTGCTAGACATTTGTTCTCGCTAAAATCGATCTCTTATATATATATATATATATATATATATATATATATATATATATATATATATATTCGATTACTTTACATATTTATATATATATATATATATATATATATATATATGTTTGTCTCCATAAACTGTGTTTATTACTCTGTAACCATCTAACTCGAGTGGCTATGAGGCCTTTGTACAGGGACGAAATCATAGTATATATATATATATATATATATATATATATATATATATATATATATATATATATATTGGAACTGTTGGATTTTAAATTAGCCCATCCCAAGCAGATCTCAGTTTTTTCTCGATTAGACTTTGTACCGCACTGTGATACTATTGTTTATGAAATGATTGGGGATATTATTGTCAGAATTGTGGGATTAGCGCGCTCTAAATGCATTTTCTTCTAAAGGAGTCCTTTTTCTTCCTGCTGAGACTTTTTAAAATAAATATGTCTGTGTATGTGTGCCTTTCAGTGTGTGTGTGTTTTACCGGGGTAGCAATGTTTCGTTTATGAAGATTTTGTTGAAGAGCAACGAAAGATCTTTATTAAAGAACATTTTATTTAATTTTCTTATGGTGTGTCATGTACACCAGTTTCTTGAGGAAAATTTCAATAGAAATGTTCCAATGTCTTCTGGCTACCATAAATATTGATCAAACCTTTTCATTTTTCTCTCTGGGTTGATGCACTGTTTTTTGTTTTTTGTTTTTTGTTTTTTGTTTTCTCTCTTTTGCAATTTTCAACTACCACGTCTTCACGCGTCAGATTTTAATCCTTTTTTTTTTATTTGTAAAATACATTTAGTATGTTTGCCCGTAAAATGAATGAATTCTCAATGAGGTGAACTCCTTTTGTTTTACTTGATTATGAAAGCCCAAAACTCTTAGATGATATTACGAAGTTCAAACACTCACTAGGAACCATAAAAATCGTCCCAATTGTAGATAGTTTGGTTTAAAAAAATCGACGTCATCAGTCTGATTCATATTTTTATGTTATTTTTCCGAATTTCGAATAAAGTATTGTGTCCTATGTTCGTATTTTATC
The DNA here is from genome assembly GCA_903632075.3 of Acanthosepion pharaonis. Lineage (NCBI taxonomy): Eukaryota > Metazoa > Mollusca > Cephalopoda > Sepiida > Sepiidae > Acanthosepion > Acanthosepion pharaonis. The sequence goes on along the minus strand of CAHIKZ030001635.1, from coordinate 1,852,379 downwards.
ATCATTCAATCTTTATTTACTAACCAGCGCGTATTAAAGAAGAAAACGAGAAGAAAATCTAAATCTTTAAATTGGGATATTTTGTCTCATCAACAATAAAAACTCCACACGACCGACTACACTCATACAAAGTCAAATAATGTTATCGTGTCTTGTGTCTTATGACCAGCGATAAGGTCTGTTATTTGTGATATTTAATGCGGCCGCCCACTTGACCGAAATGAGATAAAATATAAATACATAAATGGAAACGTGTGAGGTCAAATGACACTTGGGCGGAAGGTAGAGGCTTCCGCCAGCAGTCTTATATGGTTAGAGACTCGTTTAGTCTGAGTAAGTGAGGAGCTGTCCATACAACCAGTCATATCAGCAGCAGTTGTTCGACCGACGAAGAGTCAAAGGGGTTAGTGTGCCACATGCATACCCTCAGAATGAATACCAAACTCGAAACTCGGGCAGTGAATAAATACCTAAATTGTTGAAAACAATTTGTATTTACATTTCTTGCTACGATGCTAATTTCGCAAGCAATTCCCATTGCACAGCCATACAGTCGCAGCCTGAAAACCAACGTGGGTGTGATTTTGTCCTGTCATTGTCCAGAAGTTTAAAATTTCAATTTAATAAGAGCTATAGAATTCTTCCTCGGGGGAAAAATGTTTGAAGGTAGAGCCGTAGTTAAATAGTCAGCGAAGGAATAATTTTCGACCGGATATTTTTTGTTTTATATAAAGGGACATTATTATTAGATTTCTTTATCTAATTGTCGTTACTTTCGTACACATTTAGTGTGAAGCAAGAATTCATTGATTCTGAGGCATTCATCGCAACTATGGATTAAATAGCAGAATAGACGGAGCACTCTACCCTTGGATTTTAGCCAGTCTAAGAAAAGATGAATTTGAATTCGAAAACGTTGAAAAGGTACCAGGAATTATTCCACCAACTTTACTAGATAGGCAACAATTCAGAGATAATTACGAAAAACCATGATTACCTAATATCCGAAAATTGATTATATATATATATATATATATATATATATATATATATATATATATATATAGATATATATATATATATATATATATATATATATATATATATATATATATATATATATATATCATATAAAACCACCACACACAAACATACACAAACAGACACACACAAATACACCCAGACACACAAATATATATATACTTTGTTTCAGAAACTATATATATATATATATATATATATACATATTGTTTCAGAAACAATATATATATGCATATATATATATATATATATATATATATATATATGTATATACATATATATATATATATATATATATATATACATACATATATATATATATATATATATATATATATATATATATATATATATATATATATATATATATATAAAAAAGAAAGAACAGTAAGATATATAATCCGGTGTTCTTATAGATATTTTTATTTTTACAAAATAGTGCTCAATGTAAATTTACATAGAAAATATTCGTCCTTTGAAAATTTCTCGGACATTCAGGCTGGTAAATGTTATTTAATACTGTTTATTATAAACAGAGCATTTACTGAAATACTTGAATCTATAAAAAAAGAACGTTAAACATAAAAATGTCTTTAATAAATAAATTGTCGGACTTTGTCCATTTCTTAATATATGACGTCATTTGTTTACATTTGATACGCCAGAGCAGTTATGAATGTACGAGATTCATGGAAGATTGAAGTTTATAAGCAGTAAATTCGACCTTGCCTACCGAACGCTCCTTTGCTGAGAGGTTAGGCACGTCAGCGTAAATGATGGTTCCGTATAGGATGCAGGTTCGAATCCTGTCAAAGGACGAATATTTTCTATGAATTCAGGCCGGTAAATGTTATTTAATACTGTTTATTATAAACAGAGCATTTACTTAAATACTTGTATCTATAAAAAAGAACGTTAAACATAAAATGTCTTTAATAAATATATATATATATATATATATATATATATATATATATATATATATATTATAAATTAATTGATTGGGTTGAATCCAGTGACTTGACCGAAAGAGTTGTGAGTTCAATACCTAGCTAAAGGTGAGGTGAACAAAATCTTGAAGAGTTGAGTTAAAGGGAGATAACTGATAAAGAGACATCCGAAAGAGGCATGGCACGTGGAACTCGAGCAATCTACACCGGTGGGCGAAATTAAAGATTTGGTTTGAATTCCATGATGTAGTTGGTTGAAGTTGGTTTGATGCTATGATAAATACAGTCACACCCAGCAGTTTAAGAGCACGCAACACTTTTTTTTTTTACCAGAAACGTGCTTGCGTGGACTTATCAGAGATTATGATATAATAATAGTTAGGGTTGGTATTTCTCGGATATTTACTTACCTTTCATCCACAATAAGGGCCGTGGATTTGATACTGATGATAACATAATGATCTACGGCCCTACTGCCATCGATTTGGAAAGAGATTTCATGTTCTGAATATCCCTCTCCTTGTAATTTTGGCTGTTTGAGCTCTTTGAATGCCAAAAGGTGACGAGGATTACAATCATTTCTGGGAGTTGTTTTTTTTTTTTTTTGTTTTTTGTTTTTTTTTCTGGAACGACTACTTTCTGTCAGAATAAGAGTCATCAGCTTGGTACTTGGCGATAGCGTTGTAAACAATAATGCTGCGACAAACGGTTTGGACAGAGATTTATCGCTCTGATTCCTCCTCTCCACGTAACGGGTCTTTCGAATGTTCTAAACTGTCGAAATTTTGTCCATTTATAACGTATAAATAAATACTGTAAACTCTTCTTTAAAACATCTTCACAGATTTCAAACTCGCCATAACTCTGTGTTTCAAGATGATGCTCGCTTGCATTAAATAAAAATGGATGACGCAATATCCTGCAGTAATAGAGAAAATTTATTTTTTGCCGAGTTGCCTTAAAACTCTAGTCATGAGTTTATAATTCGCTACGCATATGTGCAATCCATCCACAGATTCATTCTTCCTTTTTTTTTCTGCTTTCTCATCCAAAAACACTACCCCCTGTACCAAATACAAGTGCCGGCAAGGAAAGAAGGATATGTATCAAATAGAATGATTTTATTTAAACCCCCTCCCACCACTTTGAGACGGTGCTTAATTATAGCTATTATTTTTCAAATTATTTTATCCATGCACGATTATCGCAAAAGCTTAAAAATTCTAACCGGCACGTCTATTTAAAGAAAAGATTAAAAATGATAGATAAACACTAAAGTATTGCCCGAGAACATCAAAACCTGTTAAACGTGACGGTCGTGCCATTGGTCATTGGATCATTATGAGCAGCCTTAAATACTCTTTCAAATATATTGGGACGTTTAGAAATCAGGTTAGAACTGACCAAAACGAGGTCAAATTCAACAGGAATACAAAGAGAAACGATAGACATATTGCCACTTGATTTCACCCAATGGTTAGCAGTACTTTTGAGTATACAGACGCAAATAGCACGAGTTCTCCAAAGAAAGAATCTTAGATTGGAATGGAACGAACAGCATCAGCAACAGTAAAAGAAAAAAACGAGAAGAAAACTAATTCTAGTAATAAATATTATGACTAAACGAATGCAGCAGTAACGGAAAGACATAACAGCAACAACAATATTACTGCTAACAGCAACAAACTCTGTGAAAGTGTCGGCCATAAAAAGAAAGTACAATCCCAATTATAAAGAAAGATGGAAATGTTTGGCAAAAAACATGAAGGCAATCAAAAATTGACAGATCTGAAATAAAAACGAGGAAGCCGCCATTAATTGTGACTTGCGATGGCAGGCGGTCTTTTGACATCTGCTGTGGCAGTCGGGGAATATTGAACTGAATTGGACTGAGGCCTGCGCACTGAACGTGATTCAACTTGAACATCTAGAGAAGGCAAAATAATCATGAAACAGTCACGAAACTAGAATTAAAATAGGACTTATTTTTTGTTGCTTTTCATTAAATTATTCAGTTCCTTTTTATGAAGAGGCGAAATTAACTGCATCAGTTTATTTCAAAATAGATTCAGATTTAATGGCTGACCGATTGCATTGAGTGAAAAAAAAAGGCGTAGTCTGTAGATAACTTATTTACGCGTGTATAAGTCGAACCGGCTTTTTTAGAACTCAGTTGCCTTGGCATACAAAGAATTAAGTATTAGCTTGTTCCTTTCTTTTTGCAATCTCAGCAATGATTTCTTTCTTTTTGCTCTGGAATGTTTTCAGTGTGATAACCCTTTGTTTTCATCAATGTTTTCTTTTTGTATTTTTCATATTTTTTTTTATTTCTTTATTCCTTTTACTCCTTTTTCTTCTTTTCTTTTTACTTTTCATCTTTCTCTTCTGTTTTTGACTTCTTCTTCATTCGGTTCAAAAGCTATGGTTACTAAAGATTCGGTACTAAATGCTGTTCGTTAACATCACAGTTTCCAAATTGCTTGTTGCTGATGCTTTTGTATTTGATCCTTCTTTTTTCTCTTCATTTCCATAGTTTTACATGAACACTCATTGTCTCTGTTGTCACTTGAAACACACGAAAGGGAACTAGATTTTCGACTTTCCTCCATTAGGAATAACACAATTTTGATCGCTTTGACTTATTTGCAATAATTGAACAAAATTAAAATGCGTGCGAAATGCTAGAAAGAGATTATGGCCGTAAATATAACAAAAATAAGCAATATTTCTTTTGAATAATCTCTGAAGCTAACTATTTAGCAAATACAATTGGAAATCTCTTTCCAGTTAACATGAAATGAACCCCCGCCCACAAATGAATATTTCTGCATTTGGAGAGGAAATTCCAGAGAGAAACTGTTTATTATTTCATATTCAATGTTGGAAATGCGTATCAGTGTATGGTATTATTATCCTATATGTATAGGAATTGTTATGTCAGGTCACATCATTTCTATCGTCACCCTTGAACCGACTAAGACTTGTCGAATAAGTGAATCATCAGTGAGCAAAGCGTTACTTGCACCAGGATTTTCTAGTAATCAAGTCGTCTAGACAGACAAGATTCAAAACAAAACCACTTGTCTATATTTCTGACATGAGGTGTTATATCTATGCACACGATTTACATTGTTTGAACCGTTGACCTCATCTTTATTTTAACATTCGCGACGTTTCGGCCGTTGTACGCTCCGGCCTTCTTCAGGTCATACTTGTTGGAATTTCGAACTGAGCCCTTTATTTCGTCCACGGGAATATATTCTTCTAATTCCACATACCATGCGTTTGAATATCTCAATTTTAGTTAATTCTGTTTGATAACTCTCCAAGTATTTGTTCCGTTCCGCTGAGGCTAGGGATTGGACTCACAACTCTTTGAGTCAAGTCACGTTTTGGATCTATCAACCAACGCTTTTATCCACTGGGCCATGTATCTCCTGAAGAAAGCTAGTACGTACAACGACCGAAACGCCGTGAATGTGACATTAAAGATGAGGTCGAAAGTACAAACAATGTAAACGGTTCTTGTTGGATGAATATCTATCTATCTATCTATCTATCTATCTATCTATCTATCTATCGAAACAGTGCGGTGATGAAGCAGTTAGTGGGAAGCCTTCCTAGACTGAAGTCAGCGGCTACGGCGGAGGATTTCATGGGTGTAATGAACGGCCACGTGCCCATAACTAATGCGAGCCATCGAGTCGCAGATCATCAGCGGTGGTTTGACCTGATGCATGAGCTCTGTCAGGTCTATTTGCCCAAGATGCGCTAAGCATGAATGAACATTTCTCTGGTTTTCAAACAAGATATGGGAGGGAACTGATCAAGTACTCATTTGTAGAGATCCAACGAACACACCTCAATCATGGGCTAGATTATCATTAGGATAGTAAGCGTAAACTGGTGGTCCCGAGTTCAAATTCTGGGTTAATCTTTAGTGTTCACTTTTACACTAATTCGATTTCGAAAGGCCTGAAACCGTTCTTTTCTACCTATTACCAGTGCGTTAAATAGCAAGGCGGAGTGGGCTCTCTAGCCTTGATAGCAACCAGTCTAAGTGATGAAAACTCGGAATTGGAAACATTGTACAAAGCTACCTGAAATCCCTACTCTCCTACTTTATCATCGTCTTTTCTGATAATGCAACCATGCATCAGGCAGTGCTCTTTTTAAATAATACCAGTAGAACTCGTAACGTGACGTGATATGGTAATTCACATTAAATAGAAACCGAACCTGTGGTGAACCATGGTCGTCTACATCCTGAAGGGATATGGCATTTAAAAAAAAAGATCCCATTTCCTCGTCGACCGTCAGTGTAATATCCGTGGTTCTTAGAACAATGGAGATTACTTGGCGAAGACGATTTCCTCTCCTACAGGCATTCGACAAATTGTATTCGGTTCCATGTAACAATAGCAATGAGTATTCCCTTGTCTAATTGAAAGATGTGCATCGATCCCCCCACCCCACCCAAGGGCACCGGACGAGGTGAGAATAACTTCACTTAGCCGCAATTCGAATTCAGTTTGAAATTTCCATTATAAACTATGCCTAGCTTACTTTGGCACAAGGCCATCATTAAAGAGTCAATTAATTAAGTGCCATACGTGATACACGTTTGGGCAATCATGCCTGTTTTGCTACATAACTGTCTTTTTTTTTTCGTTATAAATTATATCCCCACAGGACATGGCTCGCCACAACTTCTTGACCTTTTTAGCTCGTAATAAATGTTTTATTTGTGCTATTTATCCTAAACCCCTGTTCCGTCATTCATTTACTCAAGTTCACTGAAGTAAGGTATGCGTCGTTTTCCTTTGCCTTTAATGTCCACTGAATATTCTCCAAACCCTCTTTCCTCATTATGTGCGATAGAAATTTCAACTATCTTTTCCCTGGTGTTAAGTTTGCTTGTTGTTTCCATTTTCTCTTAAAATTTCGTCTTTGCTCGCATAATTGGTTCATGATATCCTCAGCATCCTTCGGTTGGAACACATTTCTGTTGCTTTATGTCTCTTCTTCATCTTTGAGAATATTGTCCAGCGCTCAATGCCATACAGAAGGACAGATATCACGTCAGAGTTTAGTACTCTTTTCCTAATTCTGCTTAGTTTTTGGAAGACATCTTTGGTTATCCGAATATGTCTCCGGATTTCAGTGCCACCCTTCCCGTTCTCTGCTAAAACACTTCCTAGATATTTAAATCGGTGTACTTGTTTGATTTTGGTATATCCGATTCTGAATTCGCACTTTGTGCTCATCTTCTTGCTAGCAACCATACATTGTCTTCTTGCAGTTAATGTTTAATTCTTTCTTCTCGCTTGCCTCATTACCTTTCCTGGAGGAGATTTTGTAGGGTTTTTTTTTTCAGTGTCTGCAATAGACAGTGAGTCATCTGCATATTTTATGTTATGCTCTTGTGGTCGCCAATAGTAAATCCTACTAGAATTTCTATTTCCTTCAGAACTGTCTCGCTGTATAGGTTGAATAAGTCCGGTGAGAAGACACATCCTTGTCTTAAACACATATGTATTTTTTTTTAAATTGCAGAATTCATTTCTTATTCGTTTTCAGGGGTTTTGCTGCCAGTATTAGTTCTCAGTTTATTCCAATATCCTTCTCAAATATGTCAAGGTTGCTAAGCAGTTCCAACAAATCTTTGTGACGTTCTTTAGCGAACGTCTTTGCGTAATCTATAGAACACAGGTACACCTTCTTCTGAATTTGTACTGATCTTTCTGATAACATACTGACCATAAATATCGCGTTCCTTGTTCCAGTGTCTTTGATAAACTCGCACGGTCTCTGTCCTGTTTTCGGTCTGATTCTGGGGTATTCAGAATTCGGAGGTAGGCAGAATAATTTTAACGCAGCAGGTTGCCGTTCTTCTTGTGGCAGTACGGTTGCCAACAAGGCAATATCCAATCTGTCCTACTATTCAACCCATAGCTGGGGAAGATGATATGTAACAAAGCCGACTTTAATTCGAAAACGGATCTCCGATTTCTCACTATGAACTGATATCCATCACACCACAACACTATGGAATACCCAGTGTGTAATGATTATCTAGAGTAGATGATGGAATCTTCTGTGCTGTTGACTGTTTTGCCAAAACCCCACCTCCCAGTTCTTCGATGTGCCATTTTTTTTTTGCGGGGGAGGGAGTCCGGTTGTTCGCTATCCTATCTTTCCAAAACTTTCTGTTTTTATTGTTCAAAATAACTCTTGCCTACTAGACTATCCAGGCATGTGTACAAAATTAAAAGAAAAAATAACAAAGATCCGATTGCAAACTGTAATAATATATTTTAAAAGCCTAACCCAACAATCATAGTGATATATGCAATCTTTTCCCCGAAGAAAAGTTAAAAATAATAACATTTCCAGACGAGATAATCCTTCTAAATGAGAGATCAGAAATAATGACACGATGCATATACACAAAAAAATTTCTTTTTGAGTTCGTATGAACCAGGATTAAGGTATATATATTGCATATATCCCCCTCCGATAGAATTTCAATACCCTTAATCTTCTCCTCGCCTTCTATTTATCTTCGCGTTGTTTCAAATAAAACTTGACGAAATTATTTAGCTCGGATCAGTTTTATAATTATATCTAACACTCTCTCTCTCTCTCTCTCTCTCTCTCTCTCTCCCTATATATATATATATATATATAAATATATATATATGCAGAAAGAGAGATAGAATGAACAGACCAATATAGATAGATACTAGTAGACTGATATAGATAGATACATAGATAAATAGATAAAAAACATATGATGACATCAATGTTTATATATACATATATACACACACATATATATATATATATATATATATATATGTGTGTGTGTGTATGTGTGTGTGTGTGTGTGTGTGTGTGTGTGTGTGTGTGTGTGTGTGTGTGAGTTTATACTTTTTTAAGCAGATCGCCCTAAGCAAGGCGGAAGTGCCACAAGCACACAAAGGTAAAGAAGAATGTTTGGGAAAAGGATAAAGAGAAGGACAGAGATCAAGGTCAAGGCATTAGAAGATGTTGATTGACATTACATTTAAATATTTGAAGATTATAACTATCAGGAAAGCAAGTGATAGGAAGGGAGTTCCACTGACGGGAGGTGCGAGATAAAAAGCTATCCGAGTAGAAGAGATGGCTACATTTCGACAGTGAAAGGGTTGGACCGACATGCCAACATAGTAGCACGCTTAAATTCATATTTCTTAAATCTGCACACACACACACACACACACACACACACACACACATATATATATATATATATATATATATATATATATATATATATATATATATATATATATATATATATATATGAGTCCCACAGTCATATGGGTAAAAGAGAAACTCGGATGAGTTCGAATATGTGATTGAGCAGCGCTATATCGAGTCTGATTCGCTACCTTTTCGTCACCGAGGCCCGTTGGAACAGTATTACGTATGCCTAATAACGTAACTGTCCGGGTTTCAATTCTCAGACGCGATGCGCACTGCTGATGAGTCCCAAATATAAAACGAAACGGCCGTCCAGTGCTTTCTGCATTCTGTTGAGGTTTCTTCTAGATTCGATGAATTGCTTAATTATAATTATCCGAAATCCTCTTAATTTCTATCACACACACACACACACACACACACACACACATATATATATATATATATATATATATATATATATATATATATAGAGAGAGAGAGAGAGGCGACAGTTTGTTTCATACTAGACGCAATCGTCAGGCCACGATTGCGTATATCATGAAACAGACTGTCGCCTCGAAGTGTTGACTTTAATATTCACTTTTATATTTACACACGCTCTATCTCTGATATTGAGCACTTTATCCCATAACTA